>SNQJ01S0156730.1:0-17146 GCA_010110895.2 Picea sitchensis
GTAAAATATTTGACGAGGGTAACAAAAATTCACCTAACAATCTAAAACATAAAAAATAAATAGTTAATGTAAAGAATAGGGATTGTAAATTAATATTGCATTTGTATTTTACACATTAATTAACACTAAAAAAAATGGGGAATAGTCAACCTTTATGTAGATGTGAAGTAACATATTACATACCTTAGGATCTGTGTCATACAAGTGTTATACAAATGATTCGTAACTTTCAAATTCACCAGAAGTAATGTAGTGGAGAGTATATTTTCTCTTGACCCTTTATAAAGTCGTTTATTTGCCTTTTCAATCAAAGGTTCATCATAAATACCATCACTACTATCCCCATGATTCTCATCTGGATGGCCAAATAAGTCTTGAATCATTTGATTTGTCTCATCAACTTGAACTATGTTATTATTATCATCTACTTCCATGGAATCATTAACTTGATCTTCATTATCTACTTCAAGTTCTTCATCTTGTACTACAACATCATTTCTACTACTACTTGGTGCTTTCTGCATAAAGTTAGGGGGAAAATCTAACTTTATAATTACAAACAATCATGAAAAATTAGTGCATGTATAAAACATTATAAAATTTGAGAATATAATAAATATTAAAACAGATAATGAATGTATATACCATCGGACGATATTCATTTGATCCCCCATCCATGTGCCCATATTTTCTACAATTTTTTGTAGCTGTTGCTATTAAAACTCTTTCGGGACGTCTACTACAACAATATTTGCAAGGGCAATAACATTTACCGTCACCCTTTTCACCCTCTTTAATTATTTTCCCAGCTCTAATGTTTTTTGACACTCTTACCCACAAACTTATACTGAAACAAATATCTATTTTTTGTTCACTGAGAAGACTCGCAAACCCTTTTTGAAGTGTCGTTATTATAGAAAAATTGTCACAACATTTGTCAAATGCAACATATTTATAGATTTTGTAACATCGCAATTCTGATGTAAAAAATTCCTAAGTGACTGTTGGTATTTTGACTTGGTGAACATACTAAGGTGACCGTTGGAGGGGAAAACCTAGTTTCCAAAATGTCACAATTGCGACATATATTTTCACAAATGTGGCAAGAACGATGTCTATGTCACAAACGTGGCAAGAGAGACGTTCCGGTGGAAAACGTGGCAAGAGAGACATTGCAAAACGTCGCAATTGAGACATCAATCTTCACAAATGTGGCAAGAACGATGTCTATGTCACAAACGTGGAAAGAGATGTTCCAGTGGAAAATGTGGCAAGAGAGACGTTAACGTGGAAAGAGAGACGTTAACCTGGCAAGAGAGACATCAATGTGGCAAGAACGACATTATCGGGCAACATGAATTTTCTTTTTTATAAATTTCCTCTATTTTGCGACAATATGGACAATTTTGTCCATAACGCTGCAAATAAAATGTCGGAATTTTTACAATTTTTACTAGTGTTCGTATCATTCCATAGACTCGGTTAACCTCCAATATGAAATGTTAGCTGTCATATTAGGGCCTCTGGTGGAGGATAGAGATGACTCCTCCCCTCCCTTCTACACTTCATTGAACATCCATGATAAGGTGTTGCATAACTACTTAATGGATTCAGTGGCATCTTACAATATTATGCCTAAGATTGTCATGGAAGAGCTCGGGTTGGAGGTGACAAAAACCTACCATGACCTATATTCTTTTGACTCCAGGAAGGTGAAGTGCGTTGGGGTTATCAAAGACCTGGTCATTTCTCTGTTCCAGCTGCCAATGAAGAGTGTGGTCATGGACATCGTAGTGGCTGATGTTCCCCCTAAGTTCGGGATGCTCCTATTTAGATCTCAGATAAAGATATTGGGGGGAACCCTGCAAATGGACCTTTCATACGCCACCATTCTTGTATTCAGGGGTGAACAAAGGAGACTCTATAGGGAAGTGCAACTCGTGTACATCATCAGTGATGAAGCAAACCCCACCAACCATCCTATTTTTTCTTTTGACACTGATTTGGGATCCATCATATTGCAGCAGATTAATACTCCTGAACCTCCTCTTGAAATCAGGAAACAATCCATTTCTTTTTGTGAAAACCCTCCTCCAACTACCCTTGTTTGGAAGATGTTCTTTGATGGAGTCTCTTCTAAGGAAGGTGTTGGTGCTAGAGTATTCTTTGTTTGACCATGTCAAGAGACCATACCCTTTTCCTACAAGTTAGAATTTGAAGCTACCAACAATGTGGCAGAGTATGAAGCTCTTGTTTTATGTTTAAGGGCTGCAAAGGACATGTGGATATAAGAGCTATCAGTATTTGGAGATGCAGAGCTAATTGTTCGTCAGATCAAAAATAATTATCAAGCTAAGCATCCTAGGCTCAGAGCTTACAGAAACGAAGTGTGGGACCTAGTTGAAAGTTTCTTCTTGGCTTTCAACATTTCATTTATTCCAAGAGAGGAAAATACCATGGCTGATTCTTTGGCTATTTCAGCAAGCCATTTATGAGTCCCACTACCACCTAATCTCAAGTATGATGTAGAGGTGAAATATAGACCCTCTATACCTGACAATGTCAAGCATTGGAAGGTGTTTGAGGATGATCTTGAGATCAAAAAATTTCTTGAGTCCGTTGATGGGTTCTTTGCATTAAATATTGATCAAGACCATGATTCTGAAGCTAACCCTCATGCTGATGTATTTTTAAATAAAATTGTTAATCACCATATTGTTCAACTACCTACCAACCACATTCCAAAGGGACTAGTTCCTTTGGAAAGATTGTTTGATGGGAATGATGTGGTAGTAAGGTTTAAAGGCTAAATTGATGATGTTGATATAACTGAGTGCAATATTGGCATAGAGAATGACCCAAAAATTGTCAAGTTGTCAAGCATCTTGTCAAGGGAAAAAAGGGCTGAATATGAAAACCAGTTAAAATATTTTGCTGATGTGTTTGGTTAATGATCAGAATCTTGACCAGGGGTCAAAATTTAGCCCAAAAATGAAAGTGTTTGGAATCACCTCAAAATGAACAGGTGTGTAGCCCTCATCGTTACAAACCCAACTCACTTCAAACGGGGTCAAATGGACATCGGATGAGTGAGATATCGCGATCTGTTTGATTTGCCAAATAGGCAAAAAAAAGATGCCGACTGTACAGTTCGTACAATCCGTACATGATGTCGTGGAAATCATTTATTGGAAGGTGTGTGAATCACACATGGCAGAGGTATGACCATTGACGTGGCAAGTGGTGACGTTTCAATGCTGAGTTGGTAGTTTGGGCGAATCATTGGTGGACACGTGGCATATTTTGTCAAATGGTTTGGTGCCACGTGGACCAGACGTGGGCTGCCATGTGGCACCGTATTTCATTGGTTGTTTAAAATGTTATGGATTCCATGGGGATTGAACCCCGGACCTCCCCCACCATGGAAAATTTTTTGCAAAGGCCGCCCAACCGATGCACCTACCATATGGTTCTTACCATATAATTATTTCGTTTTAATTTAAATTAGCATATGTTGCTTGTTGGGCATGGGTTTGGGCTGGGGCTTATCCCCAGCCCTTGGTTATATGCAACAACACATGTGACCACAAGCACATGGAGAGTGTACAGACCTTTTTCCAATGGTCAATTCTTATGTGCCCGACACTTGTCGTTCCCTCATCCAATCTTGCAACGAGGGCCTAATATTGCGCTGGGACGTGGCCATATGGCCCCCATGCACCCAACACCTCCGGCTTTGGGGGCCTTAGTTCCTTAAACATTCTACAGTTGCACCTGTTTTGTGGTTATGTTCATGGTGCTAGGTTTAAGCACGAAAAAATGGGCAGAGGCTAGGTTGGACGCACAGAGGTGCATTTTGGCGAACCAGAGACAGCAAGCTTGAAGTAGGAAAATGGTAGGAGGCCTAACTTCTTCATTTTTTGGCCAAATGAGGTGCCGAAAATGCCCATATAGAGGTTTTTGGATGTTCTAAATCCATTGGAAATGTTTTCAAAGGAATTTGGAGACCTCTTTTGTAGTTTTTACACCATTTAAGTTTTAGAGAGCTCCAAGGAGCTTAGGGCCCCCATTGATGGAGGTCATGCTCAGATGAGCCCAAGTCTGTTTTCTGTGACTGAATAGTCATTTTTGACTAATTGTTATGCTCTGAACACATTGGGATAGGTTTTAGATCCTTTTGAGGACTTTTGCAGGTCTTTTTTCCACAAGGAAGCTAAGGGAAGCTCAAGGCCACATGTAGAAGAGGTCATGCCCGGATGAGCCATGATCCGTTTTCAGAGTTCTATTAGTCATTTTTGGGGTTTTTATGTATTCTGAAACCAATGGTATAGTCTATAAATCCATTGGAGTTGAGCAGCATCTTGTAAAAGAATCTTTGAGAAACTAATCCCAGAGAGCCTAGTCTATTGATGGAGGTTCAAGGAGATGTAGCCCAGTTGGTGGTGAACTCCTTTATCATATTGTTATTGTCGTGAGATTGCTGGTTATATTTGCTGCAAGATATGTTTGTTGTGTATTTATTTAAATCACATATTTAACTTTACAAAGACCTCACACATAAACATTTAAAAGAAGCATGAACTTGACACATAAAACCTCTTGCATAAATAAGACATTGAGAAAGGTCCTGAAAAGTTTATTTTAATGGGGTAGAGGGTGCTTGCATAGCATAACAAGTCAGTCCCCTATTTTCAGATCAGGTTGTATCAGAGATTAGTTTTTCTTGCTCATGTCATTGTCATTGATAGCTAGAGATTTAGCTGTTGGTATTATTGTGCAAGTTTTGTGTTGAAGATTGATATCTTGCAACGATGGAGGAAGCTTCAAATGTTGATAGTTCTCATACATTTTCATTATCCAAGTTATTTGACAAAGAGATGTTGAAGGAGTTTGTAACCATGAGAGATATGGTACAAGATTTGTGGGAAGAAAGAAAGAGAGCATTGTCCTTCAAGAGCAGTTGATGGCCATGAAGGAGGAGAAGCACTAGCTTCTTGAAAAGTTGCATGAGAAGGAGACTCAACTCCATGAGGTAAAGGAAACCCTTACCAAGTACATGCATGAACATGAGGTATGTAATGTTAGTTTATCTTCAAATTCCTCTCAAGATGAATGCTTTGGTGTTTTTGAAAATCACACTAGAGGAATAGGGTCCAAGTGCTTTGGTGTTTTGAAAATCACACCAGGAGGAATAGGGTCCAAGTTATTGTTAAAAATGGGTTATGAAGGTAGAGGGTTAGGCAAGCATGCACAAGGCACTGTTGAGCCTATTGTTGTTGAAGAGAGGCCCAAGTATTGTGGTCTTGGATATGAACAGGAAGATGGAACATATTCCAAAGTTGAGGAGACAAGGGAAAAAGTTCCAAGAACAACTTTTGTTGCAAGTTCAATCCCTCAAGCATGCAAAGCTTGTGTTCAATATGAATGCAAATGTATGAAACAAGAGAGTTGTGACAACCATGAGGACAAAAACATTGTAGTTGGTCTTCAAAAGAGAGCTAGTAACTCTTTAAATTCACCTCCTCAAGAAAGCTATAAAGGTGAATGTTCAAGAACTTTTGTTGCAAGTTCAATCCCTCAAGCATGCAAAGAGTGTGTTTGAGATGAATGAAAATGTGTGAAACAAGAGAGTTATGACAGCCATGCGGACAAGAACATTGTTGTTGGTATTCAAAGGAGAGCTTGTAACTCTTGAAATTCACCTCCTCAAAGAGGTGATAAAGGTGAATATTCAAGGTATATTTCTACCTATAATTCGGTTTCTTTTGATTATGTTAAACATGGTAAATTTGCATGTAAAAATGGAAGAAAAAGTCCATGCACATATTGTGGTTTATATAACCATCATGTTTCAAAATGTTGAAAAAGATTGACCACTTTCAGGAAACTTTCCAAGCAAAGACAACTTGAAAAGAGGATGCAAAATATTTTCACTCATTGCCAGAAGAGGGGTCATCTCATTGACCAATGTTGGACATTGAATCCAACCACTCATCCACATCACAAGAGGTAGATGGATGAAGAGTCTAGCAATAATGGAAGAGGAGATTCCATCATCGATGTGAGTCAAGATGATTCACAAGAAGACGTTGTTCAGCAAAAAAAATCACCATTGAATTGGCTTGGTAAGAAATGGTTAGATTTCTTGAGCAAGTAAGGCTAGCATTTCTTTGTTTGTAGATGCACATTTCAGCCTTATGAATGCATTTATGTTGAGAGTATGACAAGTACAACTTGTATGATGCAAGTTGCATGTGAATGCAGTTCGTTTGAAGGCATTCTTGTTTTGTTGCACAACTTCGCCAGGAGGATGTAAAAGAGGGGTATAATGCTCACTTGTTACAGCCATATATCTTTTTCATATTCAGCTTTTATGTACCCACATGATTCGGGTTCATGTACTTATGTTTGTACTAGAAGGAGAGTTGAATAGTTATGCACATGCATGTGTTTTTGTGTGTGCGTAAACAATGAACTTGGTGATAGTTCATCATGAATGACTCATGATTGTAACATGATTGTGTATCATGAATGTCAACTTGCTATTTTGGGAAGGCCAATATGTTTCAAATGAGTCTCGACTTGTGTTGATGTTGTCTTGATGACTATGTTGTGTCAATCATGTTTTTCGACTTATGTTTAGTTGATGGTGTTTGTTGACTTGTAAGTTGATTTTGAGTACACCAAGATGCAGGAAAATGCCATGTGCTTTGATGAAGTACAAGATGTGACTGTTTTCTTGAAGAGAAAAAAAAAAACTTTGTTGGCATCATTTTCAGTCTTGTATAAATTTGTTTTCAAGATTGATGGTTTTCTTGGTTTGTGACAAGATGTCGCAGGAAAGTTTTTGCAACCATTGTAGAGCAGATTGTTTTGATGCCAAAGAGTTCACAAGAGGAACTTGATTCTCAGTGGGAAGGCTGGCAGTCTTCCAAGCACAAAGAGAACAGTGGGTCAGCAACAGCCAGAGAACAGTGGTTGAGGGACATAGCCAGTTACAATGTAAGGCAAGTCAAGGTATCCAGGTGATTGTCAAAAAGACTTTTTCAAGTAGAATCAATTGATAGAACTTGGAAGCAGAAGAGTATTGAAGCTCATATAGATAATCATAAGCTTTTGTGGGTCCAAAATCCTTTTAGTGGGAAGGTGTGATCAGAATCTGGACCAGGGGTCAAAATCTAGCCCAAAAATGAAAGTGTTTAGAATCACCTAAAAACGAACAGGTGTGTAGCCCTCGTCGTTACGAACCCAACACACTTAGAACAGGGTCAAACAGACATCGGATGAGTGAGATATCGTGATCTGTTCGATTTTCCAAACAGGCAAAAAAAAGATGTTGACTGTACAGTCCATACAGTCTGTACATGATGACGTGGAAATAATTTATTGGCAAGTGTACGACTCACATGTTGAAGAGGTACAACCAAAAACATGGCAAGTGGTGACATGTCAATGCTGAGTTGGCAATTTGGGTGAATCATTGGTGGACACGTGGCATATTTTGTCAAATGGTTTAGTGCCACGTGGCCCAGGCGTGGGCTGCTACGTGGCATCGTCTTTCATTGGTTGTTTAAAATGTTATGGAGTCTATGGGGATCGAACCCCAGAGCTCCCCCATTGTGGAAAATATTTGGCAAAGGCCGCCCAATCGACGCGCCTACCATATGGTTCTTACCATATAATGTTTTCGTTTTAATTTAAATTAGCATATGTTGCTTGTTGGGTGCGGGTTCGTGCTGGAGCTTAGCCCCAGCCCTTGGTTATATGTGACACCACATGCGACCACAACACACGAAGAGCACACAGACATTTTTCCAATGGTCAATTCTTATGTGCCTGACACTTGTCGTTCCCTCATCCAATCTTGCAACGAGGGCCTAATATTGCGCTAGGACGTGGCCATATGGCCCCCATGCGCCCAACACCTCCAGCTTTGGGGGCCTTAGTTCCTTAATCGTTCTAAAGTTGCACCCATTTTTCGGTTATGTTCCTGGTGCTAGGTTTAAGCACAGAAAAACATGCAGAGGCTAGGTTGGACACACAAAGGTGCATTTTGGCGAACTAGAGACAACAAATTTGAAAGGAAAATGGCAGGAGGCCTAACTTCTTCATTTTTTGGCCAAATGAGGTGCCGAAAAATCCCAGCTAGGGGTTTTTAGATATTCTGAATCCATTCACATTGTTTTCAAAGGAATTTGGAGACTTCTTTTGCAGGTTTTACACCATTGAAGTTTCAGAGAGCTCCAAGGAGCTTAGGGACCCCATTGATGGAGGTCATGCTCAGATGAGCCCAAGTCTGTTTTCTGTGACTGAATAGTCATTTTTGACTAATTTTTATGCTCTGAACACATTGGGATAGGTTTCATATCCATTTTAGGACTTGTACATGTGTTTTTGGAACAAGGAAGCTAAGGGAATATCAAGGCCACATGTAGAAGAGGTCATGCCCAGATGAGCCATGATCCGTTTTCAGATTTCTATTAGTCATTTTTGGGGTTTTAATGTATTCTGAACCCAATGGTACAGTCTGTAAATCCATTGGAGTTGAGAAACATATTGTAAAGGAATCTTTGATAAACTAATCCCAGAGAGCCTAGTCTATTGATGGAGACTCAAGGAGATGTAGCCCAGTTGGGGGTGAACTCCTTTATCATATTGTTATTGTTGTGAGATTGCTGGTTATATTTGTTGCAAGATATGTTTGTTGTGTATTTATTTAAAACACATATTTAACTTTACAAATACCTCACACATAAACATTTAAAAGAAGCATGAACTTGACACATAAAACCTCTTGCATAAATAAGACATTGAGCAAGGTCCTGAAAAGTTTATTTTAATGGAGTAGAGGGTTCTTGCATAGCATAACAAGTCAGCCCCCTATTTTCAGATCAGTTAAACATATGAATATTTTAGAACATATGACACAAGTGCCATTGAACATAATATACCATTGAAGGAAGAGGAAAAACCATTTAGGTAGAAATTGAGAAAAATAAATCCTATGTTGCTGCCTATTATGGAGAAAGAGGTGAAAAATCTCTTGGATGCCTAGATTATCATCCTTCTGAGGTACTCTAAATAGGTGGACAACTTGGTCCCAGTGAGAAATAAGAATGGAGAAATCAGACTTTGTGTCGATTTCAGGAACCTGAACAGATGCTCTAAGAAGGTAAATTACCCCCTGCCAAAGATGGAGCTCATATTACAGAGGGTGACTGGTGCATCTAGGATGTCCATGATTGATGGATTTTTTGGCTACAATCAGATTTATGTCTTACCTAAAGACAGAGAGAAGACAACCTTCACTACTCCTCGGGGTACATTAATGTACGCTAAGATGCCCTTTGGATTTATGAATGTAGGGGAAACCTTCCAACGAGCTATAGACATTGCATTCATCGGAGAAAAAACTAAATTTGTAGTCATCTATTTGGATGGCATTACAGTTTTCTCCAGGTCTAATAAAGAGCATGACTATCCTCTAACAAAGGTATTATTGAAATGCAGGAAATTTGGTCTCTCCTTAAATCCTAAAAAGTCATTGTTTTCCATGACAGAGGGGAAATTATTCGGGCACATAGTATCAACTGAGGGAGTAAGGATTGATCCCAGTAGGGTAGAAGCTATCCAAACATTTTCACTTCCTAGATACAAGAAAGAAGTTCAGTCTTTCTTGGGGAAAATTAATTTTCTGAGAAGGTTTGTTTCAAACTTTGTTGAGTTGGTAAAGTTTATCACAACCATGTTGAGGAAAGGAAATGAATTCAAATGGACTTCTAAATATTGTAACTCTTTTGAACAAATAAAGAAGGCCTTGACTGAAGAAACCGTGCTCATCAGTCCTGACTACTCAAAGGAATTTTGGATTTTCTCTTTTGCTTCATTTGACACGGTAGCAACTATTTTGTTGCAGAAAAATGTTGAAGGGTTAGAGAAACCCATTTACTTTTTCAGTAGGGCACTGAGAGATGCTGAAATAAAGTATGAAATCATGGAAAAACAGGCCTATGCTTTGATTAAAGCTCTCAACGCTTTAATATTTTATGTGCTACATTCAAAAGTCATTGCATATGTCCCTTCAGCCTCTATGAAGGAGAACCTCATTCAGCCTAACATACATGGAAGAAAGAGCAAGTGGATTTCCAAAATCCTTGAATTTGATCTTGAAATAAATCATACCAAAATAGTTAAAGGTCAAGGTTTAGCTAGGTTGCTGGCTAAATCTAATTATAAGCCTTGGGGGTCAATTTCATCAACATTTGTTCAAAGAATCAACAAGTTCAGTTCTCTCACAAAGATGCTAAATTCAAACCCCCATTGGCAGGATGCACTTGGTACAAAGACATTATATTTTTCCTACAGAAGTTACAGCCCCTTGATGGCATGGGAAAGAGCAAGGTAAGATATTTGAAGCTCAAATAAATTAAATATTGTTTGATTGATCAAGTTTTATATTGGAAATACCCTTTAGGAGTGATTTTGAGATGTTTAGACCCAGAGGAATCCAAAAAGATTATGTATGATTTTCATGACAGTTTATGTGCGGGGCATCACTTCTGGAGAACCACAACCTAGAAGATTCTCAGGGATGGGTAATTTGGCCTATTCTCTTCACTTATGTCTATGCAAAGATTAGGTCTTGTTTCAAGTGTCAGAAATTGTCTGGAAATCAACAACTTAAGTCTTTTCCATTAAAGCTTGCGGTAGCTTCAGGGCCCTTTCACCAGTGGGTCCTAGATTTTATTGGTGAAATTCATCCTGCTTTAAGTGGTCAGCATAGGTGGATTTTGAATGCCACAGACTACTTTACTAAGTGGATAGAGGCCATCCCCACAAGAAATTCCTCCCACAAGATAATCATTGGTTTTCTTGAAGATATTATGGCAAGATTTGGTTGTCCAAATAGAATTTTCTCTAATAATGCTGCAGCTTTCAAGGATGAACCATTGACTGAGTTTTGTGAATAGTTTGGAATCACATTGATTCACTCTACTCCTTACTATCTCCAAGGGAATGGACTAGTAGAGTCCTCTAACAAGAGTCTTATTAAGATCATCAAAATACTATTAGAGGACAATAAGAAGGCATGGGATTCAAAGATTAAATTTTCTTTCTGCACTGATAGAGTGACAACAAAGAGATCTCTTGGTATCTCTCCTTTCCATCTTGTATATGGAGTTGAAGCCATTTTTCCTTCTCATGTTTCCTTACTTACAAGACTACCAGGGATAACCAAATGATATCACTAGGAGAATACAACATCTGGTAGAAGTGAAACAAACTAGAGAGAAACTACTGGACAAAGCATATAACCATCAACAAAAGATCAAGTAGGATTTTGATAAGAAGGTGACCAAAGAGGATTTCCAGCTGGGAGATCTAGTACTTAAGTGGGATGCACCTAAACAAGACAAAGGAAAGCACGATAAATTTGATGCCTTGTGGATCGACCCCTTCAAAATTTCTGACATTTTTACAAATAACACTTACAAGTTGCAGGATTTGAAGGATGTTGAAGTTTTTGGTAGCCTTGTAAATGGGTATTTTCTGAAGAAGTTTTTTACTTAAGACATGAGTGGCTTCCCATGTCATTGCAAATATCATTTTTTTTTTTTTTTTTCAATTTTTATAAGTGATTCCATAACCCAACGGCTAAGGCACTGGACCTACTGGTTCTTAGCATCTCGCAGGGAGCATGACATCCCCTGTGGAGCCAAATGTTATCACATGAACTTGTCAGAGCCCTGTGGGTTTGTGGTTTCTACCTAATTCTGTAATTTTTCCCAGACTCTATCCTTTTTGCAGACCAAGTCTTAATTTTCCCCTTCAGTTGACAAAGTCGTTTTTGTTTGCCCCTTTGTGTTTGAGCACTCATCTCCTTGGTATCTATCACTGATTCTTATGCCTTCCCAAACACACATCCATTTGTCCAAATCCTTTATCATCCAGGCCGAAACCATGAACACAAAATGTAGCTTTCTCAAACACTTTGTTTCAGGATTGAAGCATAACCAGAAGGTAGTTTTAATATTTCAGCGTTGAATTTGTCGAAGCTACTGAAGTGGCCGAAGGCATGAAGTCCTGAAGGCCCGAAATGGATATGAGCCATTGATAAGCAAGAGATGTGTGTCATTATATCCCTAGCTCCGAAGATTTTTCTTGGAGAAAATAAATTTTGACTATTGAAAAGCCCGAAGGTCGATCCACAAACCAAATCTCGGTCGTTGTTTTGAAAGGGAAGATCTGATCCATTGATTTGAAGGGGGAATATTTGAGCCATTGATCGTGAAAGCCTCATCCAAGATCATGATATCAATGGCCATAGTCCCTTGCAGGAATGCAATATGCATGAGCGAAAATTTTCTTAAGTGGTCCCGCAATTGAAAACATGGTAAGTCAAGAGCGATACGTGGTGAAGGGAGATAGATTGTGGTCCCAAAGGTGATCTAAATCCAAACCACCTTTGAGTAGCCCTGCAATCACATGCTCATATAACATCCTATCCAAGAGCAATGCATGGTCATCGCTCACTCATTGGGGCATGTGATTTTTCGCCAAACACCTCACTCCACATCACCCCTACACATACACTTTTAGACTTCCACCTGCAAAGATCATATTGGTAATAGACAAAGACCATTCATGGCCTCGAGGCATCAGGATGGACTTGCAAAAGTCAATGACACCATCTGAGAATAGTTATGGGTGTCAGGCCTAGTCCTAATCCTAATGAAGACATTTATTGAAGATTGTGGGCAACAGTTGAGACCTCGCCTCATCCCATAAATGGAAAACATTGTAGAGAGCATCCATGAAGGCACACTTACGATCCAAAGATTCCTTATGGGCAATTTTTCCTGTAAATCACATAATTATGCCTGGCTCGTGCCTGACATCATGAAGTTTGTACAACCTGATAGAGTGGGTTCCAACTGAAGGCTTTGAAGGCAGTGATCTGATCCCATTCCTGGTGGTTGCAACATTTTAGTATATATAGGTAGTTTTGATATTTTGTTAAGGTCGAATGGTTGAGATAGGCTCCCTGCTATTGTAATATTTTTATGAAGAACACTGGTTCTCTGGTTATGTATTTGTTTTTGAGACATCTTGGTTAATCTAGGTCATGTTTCTTGCTCCATATTATTTGCCTCTGATACTGAGAGATTTCATGAATGACTGATTCAAATGAATTATTGTAGTTGTATTATGATGAATGTTTTGATTATAGTACTGTTATAATTTCTTTCAGTTTCCTTGAAAATTTGAATCCAAGAGGATCTTGTGTTTGAGTTTTTCCTCCCTAGGCTGCTTGAAGATGTGATTTCCATAGCATACCTCTACACTCTCCTCTCCAAAGTCTTCCTTCTATTCACCCTTACTCCAACTTACTGACTGAAGTTGATTCCAAACCTCAAATGCTTGTGCATGCTAGTCCATATTTCTGAGTTAGAACGTTATTATCATTGAGTTTGTGCCCATTTGACCTCTTTAAAACCAACCCGTGACATATAAATTGATGGGTATTTGGCTTACCTTCAACACAGTCTGAAGGTGAATTCTAGTGCTAATAGTTGGGGCCAGATAGAAAAATAAGTTGAAAATTCTACTAACATCCATTCAAAAGAATTTCCATATTGTTGTGGAAAGGAGGAAGTTGTTTCCATGTTTCATCCCAAAATAAAGCATTGGTTCCATCCTTAACTTCCCAAAAACAATGAGTGTCGATAATATCTTTCTTTTTCTAGACACTATTCCATATTAAGGAGCTTGAAATATTTCCTGAAAGTATGATTAAGTCCTGAGGCTCTATGAGAGGGTAGTGCTTCTTGCACCAAAGGAGGGCCCATAGAGTATTATTTGATGTCAGTCAATGCCACCATGTTTTAGCTCCACAAAATGAGTTGGGGACATCAAGATCTTTGAGAATGAGTCCTTGTTTGATGTTAGGGAGACTGATCTTTTCCAAGTGACTAAATCCCATTTCTTTTCTTTGCAAGTTCCACCCCACAGAAAGGATCTTTGGAGGTTTCAGACAACTTTCAGGATCACTTTGGGAGAAACCATGGATGAAAACAGGTAAAGAGGCATGGATTTAAGGATATACTTGAGAAATACCAGTTGTCACGATGCATTGAGAATTCTGAAGGACAGGGGATAAGCCAAAGGCGTGAAGGGTATGATGAATGTCTTGCCAACTGATCCAGATTTGGATCTAGAAGCTTGATGGGGCTCAGAAAGGCCTAAGAAGCAAAGTTATAAGAATGGCTTCAAAACATATGTGTGTGTAGGAATCGTCAATACAAACCCAACGCAACTTGAACGTGCTCGAACGAAGGTCGTATGCTCCTAATATCGTGTTCTATTTATTTTTCCAAACATTCATAAAAATGTTGACTGTATAGTTTGTATAGTGCCACGTGGCAACTGACTTACAGGCCGTACGGTCATGCAATTGATGTGGAAGCACAGTTGGAAGATTTCATATATCTGACATGGCAGCCTCTAGAGGTGACATGTGTTAGGGTGACTAGGGGTATGGAGATGATGTGGACAAGACAGGTGGACCAATCGGGAGGTGACACATGTCACCACTTTAAGGGTGACACATGGCACACCTGTACAACAACATGTGGCAGGGTACATGATGCTGACAGGGTAGGTAATGTGACCATTAGAAAATCCTCATTTGACACATGAAAGTAGACTGGTGAATGAAGCAGTGCCACGTGGCACCCAACAGTTGGTTCATTGGGAAAATTGTTTTGGTATCCATGAGGATGGAATGCGTGACCTCTATCCGGGCTATGTATTGGTAGAGTTGGGCTCGTCGGGCCACCCAAAGATGGTGCTTGTTAACCATACCACTTTTTTAATATATGAATTGCACCAATTATTAGTGCAGAGGCGGAAAGGGTTGGGGTCTAGCCCCAACCCATGGTTTTGTTACCCGGCATGAAAAATAACATACGACCAACCCCCGATCGATAGCGCAGATGGATAAGAGCCTATCCCTTGGTCTTGGGTGGCTCCGTTAGAACATTCCATATAACCCGATGCTATGTGTTTTGTTTTTGGCATGGGGATCGACCCCTGGTCCTATGAACTTGCAGTAAATCCAGGAGCTAGAAGGGATAAGGGCCAACTTGCAGCCCTTAGGGGTTGGTGCTTGGCCACATCATAGCCATGTGACCCTATTAAGGGGGCATGCACCCATTCTAGGGGGATTTAAAACAATTATATTGCAAAAATTGGGTTTTTCACTTTAGATTAGTGGATTTTTATGATTTCTTCAGCTGTTATTGGATTTTTTTGCTCATTTTGGGGGGATACTGGGCCCTTTTTGAGGCCAGATCTTGGGGGGAGGTTGGGAGATGGTTACCAAATTAAGATCTATATAAACTAGGCCTTCTCGAGGCCATGAGAGGACATTTAGAGCATATTTATGCTGAAGGAAAGCCAAGCCAAAGCCATTTTTATGTAGTGAAGTTGTTGAGGAGAGCACCTTTGCGGGCCATTTCTGGGAGCTCCATCATCTGATTTGAGTTTCGTTTCTTCTGTTGGGTTCTAGATATCTGGTAGAAAAATACCAGATCATTTTTGTAACCTTTTGGCACCATTGTGATGCACTTATTGAGCTTTGAACAAAAATAAGAAAAGCCTCACCCACTGAGACAAAGGCGTGAAGATGTAGGCAAGATTGCCGAACTCTGTTATCACATTGGTGTTATGGTTTGCTGATGTTTATTGCTTCATTTATGTTTTGTAATTGTTTATATGGTTGTGATACATTATCATATATTCTTCCTCTTTCTTTAAGCTTCCTTAATTGTTAATGAAAACATGAATAATAACTCAACCATAGTCATTTAAAAGATCTTTTCAGATCAAGTGGTATCAGATCTAGTTGACATTTGGATTTGCGTTTTTCATGTTAACCAGGGAAAAGCTACTTTGTGGTGAAGGTGAGCTTGTTGAATAGAATCCATTGATTGGATTGAGAAAGATAACTTCTCAAAGTGAGAAGATGGCATCAGAAGAGAGACTTTCTCAGGATGAGAAAGAGTTTCGAAAAACTTTCTTCGCCATGTTGGAGATTATGAAGGTTTTGTACGAGGATTACTTGGAACAGAAAAGACCAAATATGGGTGAATATTCAAAGGGAAAAAGTGAAGAAGGAGAGGATCCTCCTCAGATTCCTCCATCATCATTGTTGGGGAAATTCAGTTGCTTAAATTGCTTTCATTTAATTATCAACCAGGGATGCTCGTAAGCTTGTGATGATGCCAGCAAAATATATGCAGGAGTAGGAATCTAACTCTAATCTAAAAAAATTCAATCAAATCCTAACTCTTTCATTCCACTTAATAAGACTTAGTTTTTGTAGGAAAGAAAACACTAACTCTCACAAATATTTCTTTCATGATTAATCTCCATCCAAGATACTTGAGCAGATCTCCAAATCTTCATCAAATCTTCAAAGGGTTGAAGAGGAAATTCGAATTTGAGGCTTGATGGTCAAACTTGACTTGGTTGGAGTCTTCAAATACACCTATAAACATCATGAAACTCATCCCACTTTCATATATAAGTGTAAACATGTCATTTTTCCGATATTTAATCATAAATTCCCTCAAAAACACTAAAATAGATGCATTGGAAAATAATATGTCTAAAACCCATGTAATCATGAAAATGGTTTAATTTAAGGGTATGGGAAAGCAGAATATGGTTAAAAATGAAGTGAAAGTGAAGTGAAAGGTTGGTAAAAAGATGGTACTTTGGCGACCCAACATACCCCTCAACTGAAGGTGTTGCATGTCCTCATGCAACCTTGCATTGAATTTCCTGAATTGTGTGATGGAGCCTTCTTTTGTTGAAAGATATCTAAGTGGGAACTGTTTTTTTTTGTGGTTGGTTCTTGTGTGACAACCATAAGTATTTCCTTATGTAACAACATTTCTTCTTCTTGCTTATGGTTGGTTCTTGTGTGACAACCAAACTTATTTCTTTATGTAGCAATATTTCTTCTTCTTGCTTATGGTTGGTTCTTGTGTAACAACCATCAATATTGTAAGTGTTGGTTCTTGTGTGACAACACTTTCATTTTTCTTTTTCTTGCTACAACAAATAATAGACTTGAAAT
>SNQJ01S0156730.1:22303-42727 GCA_010110895.2 Picea sitchensis
ATATCTCTACAAATCCTCTCACAAATATTTCTTTCATGATTAATCTCCATCCAAGATACTCGAGTAGATCTCCAAATCTTCATCAAATCTTCAAAGGGTTGAAGAGGAAATTCGAATTTGAGGCTTGATGGTCAAACTTGACTTGGTTGGAGTCTTCAAATACACTTGTAAACATCATGAAAGTCATCCCACTTTCATATATAAGTGTAAACATGTCATTTTTCCAATATTTAAGCATAAATTCACTCAAAAACACTAAAATAGATGCATTGGAAAATAATATGTCTAAAACCCATGTAATCATGAAAATGGTTTAATTTAAGGGTATGGGAAAGCGGAATATGGTTAAAAGTGAAGTGAAAGTGAAGTGAAAGGTTCGTAAAAAGATGGTACTTTGGCGACCCAACAATCACCTCCTTCTTCAAGTTCAAGTTCTAAATCCAATGCAAAGAAACATTTTCATAAACATAAGAATGAAATGCCATTATTAAAACTTGATGTTAAATTCGAATTACCCATGTATGATGGTGAAGTTAATGCAAAGAGACTTGGAAATTAGGTCAGACAGATTGAGGTCTATTGCAGTGTGCAACAGATCAAGGATGAGGCCACACAAATCAGGTTGGCATCATTGAGACTTTCAGGCACAACACTCATCTGGTGGCAAAGCAAGTTGCAAAATAGAATGCAACAAGTGGGTAATGTATTTCCATCATGGAAAAGTTTTATTTCTACACTTAGAAATAAATTCTATCCTTTGGGCTATAAAGAGAAAGCATTAATTGAATGGCAAGATTTAAAACTAAGAAAAGGACAAACAATGCAAGATTATATAGATGGATTTCAAAAAATGGCATTGATGTTATATATCCCTTTACATACCCAAGAAACTATTATGAATTATATAGGAGGTTTACCTGCACATATTGGAAACACTGTATTCATGTTTGGACCAACTAATCTTGATGAGGTTTTTGTTCAAGTGACATACATTGAAGTAGGGAAAATAGGTGTTGGTGTATCAGGGGAATTGTCTTCAAGGAAAGAGGAAAAGAGGAAGTGGCAAGGAAAGAAGTCAAGTTCAGTGGAAAGAAAGGAAGAGAAGCCCTCTTTCAAGCATTACAAGAAAGAGGGTCATGATGAGGACCGTTTTTGGAAATTGTATCCTGAGAAGAGGCCAAAGTGGTTCAAGGAAAGAAGGGGAGGCAAACAGTTGCAGCGACAACATGACCCACAGACTTGGGATTAGATTCAGGTGATGAATCTAAGGTCTCATTGGTTGGTATGACAGATAAAATTGTTCAAGGAATTGATTGTAGAAGTAAATTGTTTTACATCAACGTCATCATGAGGCACACTAAGGTTGATACATTAATAGATAGTGGATCTCAGTCTAATCTAATTTCAGGGAATTGGTTAAGAAATTGGTGTTAAAAACACAAGTACATCATAAGCCTTACACACTTAAATGGATAAGCAACCATCATCAAATGCACATAACCAAACAATGCACATTAAAATCTGTTATTTCATCTATGTATGTGGACAAGGTAACATGTGATGTAGTGCCACTAAGTGAATGTGGAATGGTCTTAGGTAGTCCATACTTATATGATCGTAAAGCAATCTTCTACAGGAAAAAGAAGCAATATCAATTAACCAAGGAAGGTTAATATTAAGTGGTTCATTCTTATCATGTAAAGGCAAATAAAACTCTTCAGACAATGGAACAATTAAATAAGGCAGTTCAAGCAAGCAACAAACCTATAATTGTTTCAAATCAAGTGATCGATCTTAAGAAAGAACAGGAAATGATTGTTGAATGAAAAATAAATCACGGTTTGCTTCAATATAATCTCATGTCATGCAAATATTACAAGTATATCATCTCATTTACAGTCATATTTTTTATGATATCATTAGTAATGTTATCTACATGGATGATAGTGGCTTCAATAAAATGTGGCAGGGTTCAAATGGCTAACAATATGTTGTCGGTTGTCATGATTGTATTACAGTTGATGTTGATGAGACAGGTACACATGACAGAGTTTAGAGACAGAGAACAAGTCGGGTGGCCTATCTTGATCTTTTTGACTGGTCAATAACCTTTTAGGGACCAAAAGTTCCTTTAGTGGGGAGGTGTGATCTAGATTTGGATCCAGGAGCTTGATGGGGCTTAGAAAGGCCTAAAAATAAAAGTTCTTGGAATGGATTCAAAATGGACATGTGCGTAGGCCTCGTCGATATGAACCCAATGCAACTACAATGGGCACAAACAAACATCGTATTCTCTTGATATCACATTCTATTCATTTTTCAAAATAGGCAAAAAGATGCTCACTGTATAGTCTGTACAGTGCCACGTGGAAGCTGACTTTACAGGCCGTACGGCCGTACAAATTATGTGGCAGCACGGTTGGAAGATTCTATATAACTAACGTGGTAGGCGCTAGAGGTGACATGTGGCAGAAATATTGGGTGAATGGATATGATGTGGACAGGATAGGTGGACCAATTGGGAGGTGACACGTGTCACCACGGTAAGGGTGACACATGGCACACTCGTACAGTGACACGTGGCAGGGTATGAAATTATAACAGGGCAGGTGATGTGAACTTCAGGAAAATCTTCGTTTGACATGTGGCAGTAGAATAGCGAATGAAGTGGTTCCACATGGCCCAGACGTAGGATGCCACATGGCACCCAAAGATTGGTTCGTTGGAAAAATTGTTTTGGTCTCCATGAGGATCGAATGCATGACCTATGGCCGGGCTAAGTCTTGGAAGATTTGAGTTGGCCAAGCCACCCATAGATGGTGCTTGTTAACCATACCACTTATTTAATATGTGAATTGCACCAAGTATTAGTGTGAAGGAGGAAAGTGATGGGGTCTAGCCCCAGCCCGTGGTTTTGTTACCCGGTGCGAAAACTGGTATACGACCAAACCCCGACCGATAGTGCGGATGGATAAGAGCCTAACCCTTGGTATCGGGCAGCTCTGTTAGCACATGCCATACAACCTGGTGCTATGTGTTTGGTTGTTGGTGTGGGGATCGGTCCCTAGTACCATGAACTTGCAGTAAATCCAGGAGCTAGCAGGGATAAGGGCCAACGCACAACGCTTATGGGATGGTGCTTGGCCACATCATAGACATGTGAACCTATTAATGTGGTGCATGTCTAGTCCAGGGGGATTTAGCCCAATTATATTGAAAAAATGGGTTTTTCACTTTAGATTAGTGGATTTTTATGATTTCTTCAGTTGTTATTGGAGATTTTTGCCCATTTTTGGGTGATATTGGGCCCTTTTTGAAGCCAAATCTTGGGGGGGAGTTATGATATGGTTACCAACTTCATATCCATATAAAAAATGTCTTATTGAGGCCATGAAAGGAGATTCAGAGAAAATTTATGCTGAAGGAAATCCAAGCCAAAGTCATTTTATGCAGGGAAGCTGTTGAGGAGCGCACCTTTGCGGGCCATTTTTGGGAGCTCTGGTCATCTAATTTGAGTGTCGTTTCTTCTGTTGGGTTCTAGAGATATGGTAGAACAAGAAAAAATCAGTTTTCTAACCTTTTAGCACTATTGTTATGTACTTATTGAGCTTTGAATAGAAATAAGAAAATCCTCACCCACTGAGACAAAGGCCCGGAGACGTAGGCGAGATTGCCGAACTCCGTTATCACATTAGTGTTATGGTTTGTTGTTTTTTATTGCTTCATTTCAGTTTTGTACATGTTTATATGGATTTGATATCTTCTCATATATTCTTCCTCTTTCTAATCTTCCTTAATTGGTTAATGAAAAAATGCATAATAACTCAACCATAGTCATTTAAAATATCTTTTCGGATCACCAAATCAGGGATTTAGACATATCCAATTTTAAGAGAATACTAAGGGTTTTGGAAATTTTTAGAGAGTAGATGACCATGTGGAAAGGATAAACCAATCCAATATTTGCCTCCCCTCGACATAGCTGGTTTTTTTTAGAGAAATCAAAGAGGGAAGAAAAAAATTTAGTCGATTGGTGATGACTTTAGTGATGATTTTGTAGACCATGTTAGGCGAACTTTAGGAGAAATTTGTTGAGGTTTTCCACCTTGTATTCCTTCAGGATGAAGGTGAGGAAGGTTATATTTAGATTTGGGATAAAATTGGAGTGAAGGTGGGAGTATTCTACTAAGGCCCATGTGTCCCACTTTAAGATGGGCCAACATGCTTGAAAGAATCCAAAGTAAATCCATTAGGACTCGACGATTCTCCTTTAAGCATGTCAAATAATTCTTGATCAAATTCCTATGGAAATATGGGACACATGAGGGAATTGTTCTATGCCAGTGAGACTAGCTGTAGGAGGTGTTGAGTAGTTTTTTGAATAGTCGACATTCACTTTGTTGCTAGTTCAATGAGTTGATCCTAAAAGAAGTTGACTAACTCTTATTCTATGTCAGAATGTTCTTTCACACTGTTGCCTTGTCTATATTTTGAATAGGTGATGTGATTGTGACTCCTTCATTGAATGATAGATCTATGAAATAATTTTGTTTTTTTTTTCCCTCTTTGAGCAAACATATTCTAGATTTCATTTTCCAGACTAGTTCCTCTTGTTTTTATCTTTCATTAATTTGAGATTGTATTTGCTTATCTTCCTTATCAATTGTTCTATGCGGCCTTCATGTATGAAGGCTTGTTGGACCTGTTCCATCTGGGAGCCGATCTTTTTTTTTCCCTGGAGAATATTGCCAAATTCCTCTTTGTTCCATATTACTAGTTTTTGTTTGATATGCTTCATTTTCTGGGGAAATATGTACATAGGTGTTCATGAATAGAGGTTGCATTCTTCTCGCTAGGATTTGATGTTTTTATCGAAATTTGGATGGTTAAAACAAAAAATTTGAAAGAGTAACGGTGGGATGAGAGGGTTTCCATGAAGATCTAAATTTATCATGATTGGCTAGTGGTATAAGCCCCCATAGGGAAGGATGAAGGCTGAATGATGGAAGCCGACTAGAAAAATAGATTATGAGGCTAGAAATCAATCAAGTCTTGAAGCCACCTGGTTTTGGCCTCTTCTACAATTGTTCTAGGTGTGAATTCCATTGATGGTTGAGGGATTGGATGATATCAAGAAAGGATTGGGAGTCATGGTCGAGACTTCTTATGCCTTCTTTATTTTTGTTCAAATAGGTAATTATGTTGAAGTATCCACCAATAAGCCAATGATCATTATTGATGATGGGGTTGTAGGTGTTGAATGGAGTCAAGAAAATGAAGCTTGTCAGGGATAGAGTTGGGGCCATAAAAATTAGTGAGAAAGCGAGTTTGATAGGACCATACAAGCTAGAAGGGAGCTATGAGGAAGCGCTTGGTGGTAAATAAGTTGGACAAAGTTATTTTAGAAGGGTTCTAGATAAGGGCAAGGCCTCCTGCTACTTCGTGTTCATATAAGGCCATAGCTTGGGGTCCCTGCTAGATGCAATAGGAAAGGGTTTGAAGAAGGACTTGGAGGCATTTAGTTTCTTGTATCATTGGGAACATAGGGCATACATTTAATTTTTTTTGTTGAGTTGCTAAGAATTTTATTATGAACCAACGAGTCCTTCAGAAGCTGAGCTTATTACTCAGCTATTGAATTCAAGTCTTGTTGTTTGTCAAGATCCCCAAGGTCCATTTCCTTTCCATCATATGAGTCAGGTTATTCTGGTGTTTCCTCCTACATTTCTTCTTCACCTTCATGATTTATTGTGGATTAGCTTAGCTTATTACCATTGATTGTATATTATCTTAACTTATTACCATTGATTTCCATTACTTGAATATGGAAATTAGTACAAAACTAACTATGAGTACAACTTCTTGATATGAGTAATGTATCTGATTATGAACTACTGATTACACTGGTTTGAATCTCTCATTGTGTATTAGCCAGTGATATTTCTTCACATTAATTCCATAACATTCCATACTGTGAATCTTATCCTGGTACCAAAAAAATGATCATTATAAGGAAGTAAGTCCATTGAATAGGGATACTGCTAACCCCTTCCCTATATGTCCAGTTACAGTTAAAGGTTGTTGTATGAGCTATAACATAGGGTCATGAAGCAAATGACATGACTTTTAACTAGAAAGGGAAGTATATAATAAGAACTAAAGGAAATAGCTTAACTTGTAATACAAGGGGAATATAGCCATTCCATTACTATCATATCAGTAATACAAGAACAACTTAACTTAAGGTTCAACAAGGTGATATAATGTTACCTATTTACCATAATCAATACGCATTGTGATATTAATCTTATCTCTTATTAACTACATGGGATGTCACTAGAAATAAATGGCACTAAGTATCAACACCTGTATTACACTTGTATGTGATTCCAATGCTTGTGTAAATACAAAGGGTAATACATCACCATCTTCGATTAGTATAATATCCAAAGGGTAATAGATCATTATCTTCAACTAGATGCTTATGTAAATATAAAGGGTAATAGATCATTAACAAGGGTCTTTCAAAGGGTATACTCTTATCCAATACATGCGGGTTTTACTTACTCTGATTAAGAGAGAGTTAAAGCAATGGAATCAACTTCATATCTTACCCATATGAGCTATCTGAATATTACAATATAGTTAACACTGTAGAGTCTGGCTATAAGGTATAGGCCACTAGTCACAAGAGTTGTTGAAATGTTTGACTTTCTAAATGAAGATGCAAGTTCAAATTGCATTTTTTACTTTCTTGAATGAAGATGCAAGTTCAAATTGCATTTCCGCTACGAGCTTTTCATTGTGTTCTTATCAATTTTCTTGGGTATCGTTAATTATGTTCTATTTCTGAGTCTTCATACTTTTAAGACGTTCTTTGTTGAAAATGGAAGCTAGCTTGATTTTGGAGGGATCGTAATTGGTATCTCATTCCATGGCATTGGAATTAGACATTTGGATTTAAATTTGTTATTTCTTATCGTTTTGTAAATGAGACATTGACATGAAATGTTCACTGTTTGTGTCTTTTTGTTACAGTGCAAAGTACTGTAACATATTTTTGTTGTGGGAATAATTTTAGTGGACATTTTCCTCATGTTTCAAGGTTTATTTATATCTGTTTTACGTGATATTTTGTAGATTTCAAAATTGTTCTTTCTTATAGCTTTGTAAATGAGGCTTTGACATGAAATATTGATGTCTTATATCAGTTTTTCTATCAATGCAAAGTGACCGTTACATATTTCGGTGTAGCTATTCTGGAGGTTGATGGAATGACTATAGTGAATATATTGCCTATGTTTCAAAGTTTTTTGCTATTTGTTGAATGTTATATTAATGCAGATTCTTCATAACATATTACAATGTAATATGTCATAACATATTACAATGTAATATGTTATAACATATGCACAGATATTAATATTGAAAACATATATTATCTGAATTATAACATATGCATAGATATTAAAACATATGTACAGATATTATACATATGAACATATATTAAAATAGAAAACAAACTGTAAATTTGTATAAAACAAACTGTAAACTGTAAACTGTAAAATGTAAAATGTATTTAAAATTGTTCTTTCTTCTAGATTTGTAAATGAGGTTTTGACATGAAATATTGATGTCTTTTATCAATTTTGCTATCAATGCAAAGTGAATATTACATATTTCGGTGTATGTATTCTGAAGGTTGAGGGAATGACTTCAGTGAATATACTGCCTATGTTTCAAAGCTTGTTTCTATTTGTTGAGTGTTATATTAATGCAGATTCTTCATAACATATTACAATGTAATATGTTATAACATATTACTGTAACATATTACATTGTAATATGTTATAACATATTACAATGTTATAACATATGCACATATATTAAAATTGAAAACATATGCATAGATATTAAAATTGAAAACAAACTGTAAATTTGTATAAAACAAGCTATAAACTGTAAAATGTATTTAAAACTATTCTTTCTTCTAGCTTTGTAAATGACGTTTTGACATGAAATATTGATGTCTTTTATCAGTTTCACTATCAATGCAAAGTGACTATTACATATTTCGGTGTATCTATTCTGGAGGTTGAGGGAATGACTTTAGTGAATATACTGCCTATGTTTCAAAGTTTGTTTCTATTTTTTGAGTGCTATATTAGTGTAGATTCTTCAAAACATATTACAATGTAATATGTCATAACGTATTGCAATGTAATATGTTATAACATATTACAATGTTATAACATATGCACATGTATTAAAATTGAAAACAGATATTATCTGAATTATAACATATGCATAGATATTAAAACATATGTACAGATATTATACATATGCACATATATTAAAATTGAAAACAAACTTTGGTTCATGGGAAATTTTTAAATTTGTATTTAGGAGGCTAAGTCACTTTCCATTCTCCAATATTCCCCATTCAGGATGAAGCAAGACTTAAAAAATCTGAACTATCCAATAATAAAATTTTGCATTCCAACAAAGTCTAGAATATCAATATTCTAAATGGAACAACGATTGAAAGGATCTTGTATCTATGTTGCAATAAGATCTCATATACCGAGAAGACAATATAAATAGAAATCACGTGGACTGTGACTTGGCCATGGGGGGCCATACCTATGGCCAAGTCGTTGGTGTGCCCACAGCTTGGCCACAGGGTTGGGCCCCCGTGACCAAGTCACAGTCAAAATACCATATTAATTTACATAAATTAAATTTAATTAAACCACCCTCTCTCTACAGCTTCGACCACCTATCCACCAGTCTGCCCACCCACAACCAACTATCAAACTATCAACCACGCCAACACGACCGCACCAACACAACCGTGCCAACACACTCACACTAACAGTCAGTCACTCACACTAGTATTCATTTTCCAAGAACTAAGAAAATATGTAACAGTCACGATGTGCGGTAAATATATAAATATATTTTCGGCCGAAAGAATGTTTCTACTGAAAGAATATTTCGACTGAAACATTCTTTCAACCCAAAAGATGTTACCGGATGAAAACAATTCATTCGACTAAAATTGTACATGAAAATCGAGGGTGTCGTCACGGTACCATTCGATTTGACATTCAACGGTTCGGTCGAAACATATTTCGGCCTAAAAAATAGAAATTTCGGCCAAAAAAAATATTAGTTCAGTTGAAAAAATGTCTTTCGAAATTTTGGAGATCTGATTGTCATGAAAGTGTTACCCACCTTCATGAATTTACCCTCGTTCTCTCTCCCCCTCTCACACTCTCACTCTCACTCTCACTCTCGCTCTCTCACCATCCCTGCCACTATCTCTCATATATATCTCCTACATCTACCCATCTCTCCTACATTTAACTATCTCTCTACCCCCTCTCTATCCTTCTCTCTCTCCCTCTCACAATCTCACACACTCTCTCTACTGCCCTTCTATGCCTTGCTATCACTCCATATCACACTCACATACACACACTTTCTAGCCCCCCTCTATGTCTTCCTCTGTCTCTGCCTCCCACACTCTGACACACTCACTCTCTACCTCACCTCTTTTTCTTCCTTTCTCTCCCTCCCATGCTCTCGCACACACTTTCTATCCCCCCTCTATGTATTCCTCTATATCCCTCCCACAATATAACAAATTGATTCTCTACTTCCCCTCTTTGTATACCTCTCTTTCCCTCCCACACTCTCACACACACACTTTATATCCCCCCCCTATGTCTTCTTTTCTCTCCCCCCCACACTCTAACACACTCACTCTCTACCTCCCCTCTTTGTCTACCTCTCTCTCCCTTCCACACTCTAACACACTCACTGTCTACCTCCTTTATTTTTCTTCCTCTCTCTCCCTCCCACACTAGAAAGAGTAATACATTGAAAGCTAAGGCATGGTAAGATAAATATATTCCCTTGACCTATACCTGGCAAGGCATGTCAAGACCTAGACCTATAACTATACCTAGAATTAGACCATGATCTAGACCTAGACTTAGACCATGGCCTATACCTATACCATGATCTAGACCTAGACTTATACCATGGCCTAGATCAAGACCTAGACCTTGCCTCACCATGCCTTACAATCTTGCATCCAGTCCCTCTATGTATATACCCTATTCAACTCTCTCCCTCTCTCTCTCCCTCCCTTTCTTTCCCTCCCCCTACCCCTCTCTCTCCCCCCTCCTTCCCTCCTCTTTCCCTCTTTATTGGTCTTCCCTTCCTCCAACTACCCCTCTCTCTAACCTCCCTCTATGTCTCCCTCTCCCTCACTATCACACTCTCTCTCTACCCCTCCTCTTTGTAGTGCTCTCTCCCCCTCTCACACCCTCCTCCCTCTCTCTCTCCCCCTCCCTCCCACTATCTCTCCTCTATATCTCCTACATATACCCCTCTCTTCTACATTTACCTCTCTCTATATTCCTCTCTCTCCCTCTCACACTCTCACACACTCTCTCTACTTCCCTTTTATGCCTTTCTCTCACTCCCTCCCATACTCTTGCACACACACTTTCTATCCCCCTTCTATGTCTTCCTATATCTCCCTCCCACACTCTAACAAAATCACTCTCTACCTCCCCTCTTTGTCTTCCTTTCTCTCCCTCCCACACTCTCCCACACAAACTTTCCATCCCCCTCTATATCTTCCTCTCTCCCTCCCACACTCACTCTCTACCTCCCCTCTTTGTCTACCTCTCTCTCCCTCCCACACTTTCTATCCCCCTTCTATGTATTCATCTCTCTCACTTCCACACTCTAAGACACTAACTCTCTACCTGCCCTCTTTGCTTACCTCACCCCCCCCACCTCCCACACTCTAACACACTCACTCTCTATCTCCCTTCTTTGTCTTCCTCTCTCTCCCTCCCACACTCTCACACACACACTTTCTACCCCCCCTCTANTCTTTGCTTACCTCACCCCCCCACCTCCCACACTCTAACACACTCACTCTCTATCTCCCTTCTTTGTCTTCCTCTCTCTCCCTCCCACACTCTCACACACACACTTTCTACCCCCCCTCTATGTCTTCCTCTCTCTCCCTCCCACACTCTAACACACTCACTCTCTACCTCCCCTCTTTTTCTTCCTCTGCCTCTCTCCCACACTCTCACACACTAGCAAGAGTGGTACATTGCAAGGAAATGCATGGTAAGGGAAGAAATTCCCTTGACCTAGACTTGAAAAGGCATGTCAAGACCTAGACATATACCTAGACTTAGACCATGACCTAGACCTATATCTTACCTCTCCATGCCTCACACTCTTTCATCCACTCTCTCTCTATATCCCCCCTCTTAGACTCTCTCCCTGTCTCTCTCTTCCTCCATCTATTTCTCTCCTTCCTCCCTCCCTCTCTTTCCCTCCCTCCCACACATTTGTAACTATTTTGAGTCCAGGGACAGGAAAGGGGACCGTTATGGAGAAGGTGCATGCTTAAAAATGGCGTTATACAGGCAAAAAATGAAGTTCACAACTACTTCCCTCATTCGATATGTGAAATACATTGTTGAATGGTGTTTTTTAGTAATGGGAGAGGGAACATGAACCCGTGAAGATCAATCACAGAGGAAATGACATGTACATAGATATTTTTGGGAGGTAGTCAATGTACACCGATCACAGTGTTATGAATGAAAAACAATCCAGGGAACTCATGGATTCCATTCAGTTAGAACATCAGACAATGGAATAGTTGAAATATGGATGTGAAAACTCTCTTGATTTTGTGGTCTATGTAGTAGTAATGAATGGGATGATTATGAATCGATAGACTAGGTTGATAGATGGGCTCATGTATCACTCCCCATTGGTCAATGTATAACTATGGAATTATCCTAATTGGAGGACCAATCGAGTATTTCAGGAGATTATGATCATGTCTCGAATCTTGTACTGCCAGGTTCGTTGAAACCTTCTATTAAATTTTGAATAACTAGCATCAATGTTTTATGTTTTGGTCATTTAGTGGACTCATGTGTTGACACTCCTTTTTTTGAAGGGAACATATATATAGTGGTTTCCCCAAGAAGCAATGAATGGGGCACTCATTATTGGATGACACATTGCTTAGATGAAAAACAAACCCTCATGCGATCAGTAACTAACTCTGAAGGCATTGAATTTTGATTGGGTCGATGGTTATTAAAGGAGAATATCTGACACAGGATGAAAGAACATAGAAGAAATGTGGTTATGTATTTCAATATTACAGACCAGGTGAAGTCATATACCACTTTAAAAACTAGTTTGTTGGTATAAACCTCCAACTACAAACAATGCCAAGTAAGAACTCATCAAATGTACGATACTTATTTCCATACTCTAAGCACGAGAAGTTAATAGAAACCATCAATATTAGAAGTGATTACGATGGTCCACTTGAATGACCATAGGTATGTAAAATGAATAATTGAACATGTATATTTCAGATTTATAAATTATTGAAATTTTGGCTTCATTTTATGGTTGTTATGGTACTCTTGTATTTACATGCCTTGCCTTGCCTTGTGATTCAATGCCTTGCATTGCCTTGCCTTACCATGCCATGAAATGTCGTGCCTTTCATTTCCATTTCATGCCTTTCCTTTCCATGCTATGTATTTTCTTTCCTTCACTTTCCATACCATGCCATGCCATGTCTTTCATTTCCTTCACTTTCCATGCCATGCCATGCCATGCCTTCACTTTCCATGTCATGTTGTGCCATGACAGGCCTTGCCTTTCTATTCCATGGCTTGCCTTGCCATGCTATTCCTTTCCATGCCTTGCATCTACTTCACTTTCCATGCCATGCCTCTCCTTGACTTCACTTGCCATACCATGCCATGTCTTTCCATGCCATGCCTTGCCTTGTCTTCACTTGTCATGTCATGCCATTCCATTCCTTGCCATGCCATACCATGCCTTACCTTTCCTTGCATTGCCTTCACTTTCCGTTCCATGCCTTGCCTTGCCTTTACTTGCCATGCCATGCCTTTCCTTGCCATTGCAAGCCTTGCATTTTCTTCACTTGTCATGCCATGCCTTGGCTTTCCATGCCATGAATTTCCTTGAATGGACATAAGTATGCAAAATGAATAATTGAACAAATATTTCAGATTTATGAATTATTGAAATTTTGGCTTCATTTTATGGTTGTTAAATAGTCAAACATATGTAATAAGCATTGAGAAAAACCTTAGTGCTAGAGATCCTCCAACAAATGGTTTTTTGGTCAATTAAATGACAATAGAGGGGCCCCACTAGATGAAACCCAATGCGATGGATCTAATGCAACTGACGGTTCCTCCATCTGAGTCTTGTTTTGAGTTTTATCACGAGTTGCAACTCACCTCCTCAATCCATTTAGGGACATGTCGCCAATTTGGTACAGAGGAATAAAATCTAAACCGAGCAGCATAAAGAAGTTTCGTAAGTCCCACAAGTATGTTTGACCAAGTCCCACATGACCATGCTACCCACAATCTCTCGACACAGTGTTCTTAAAAATCAACCTCTAGTTCAGAAATTGCACTATGCCTCATTGACAAAACCTAAGTGTTGGAGATCCTCCAACAAATAGTTTTTCGGTTAATGAAATGACAATAGAGGGGCCCCACTAGATGAAACTCAATGCTCTGGATCCAATGCAACTGACGGTTTTTCCATCTTATTCTCGGTTTGAGTTTTATCGTGAGTTGCAACTCGCCTCCTCAAGCCATTAAAGGACATGTTGTCAATTTGGTACAGGGGCACAAAATCCAAACTAAGTAGCATAACGAAGTTTTGTAAGCTCTTGCAATTATGTTTTTCCAAGGCCCACGTGATCACGCTACCCACAATTAATCGATATTGTGTTCTTGAAAATCGACCTCTTGTTCAAAACTTGCACTATGCCCCATTGAGCAAAACCCTAGTCCCGAAGATCATCCAACAAGTTTTATAACAACTATAGTTTCCTTGTTGATTTGTGGTGTTTGGGACTTCCCATTGATTTGTTTGAACTTGGTTAATATCATTTTTTATCTTTTCAAGGAATGGCATGGAAATGGTATGCCATGGCTTTGCAAGGCATATCATGGCAAGGAAAGGCATGTCATGGCAAGACAAGGCATGTCATGTCATGACTTGGAAAGTAATGGGATGGCATGGCATGGCATGTCATGGCAATGCAAGGAAGGAAAAGGCTTACGATGGCATGGCATGGAATGGAATGGCAAGGAAAGGCATGGCATNAATGAAAGATAATGGTACGATTGAAAATGCATGTCATGGCAAGACAAGGCATGTCATGTCAAGGCAAGGCATGGCAGGGTAAGGCATGCCATGACATGGCATGTCATGGCAAGGCATGACATGGAAAGGAAAGTCATGGCATGGAATTGCAAGGCAAGGCATGGCATGGCATGTCATGGAAGGGAAAGACATGGCATGGCATGGAAAGACAAGGAATGTCATGGCATGGCTTGGCAAGGCATGTCATGGAAAGGCAAGGAAAGACAACACATGGCATGGCATGACATGACATGGAAAGGAAAGGCATGACATTGCATGGCAATACAAGGCATGGCATGGCTTGATAACAAGCCATGCCATGGTAAGGCAAGGAAAGAAAAGGCATGTCATGTCTTGGCAAGGCATGTCATGGCAAGGAAGGAAAGGCATAGAAATGCATGACATGAGAAGGCAAGGCATGCCATGACATGGAAAGGAAATGAATGACATAGAAAGGAATGGCATGGCATGGAAAGGCAAGGAATGGCATGGCATAGCATGGGATGACATTTCAATGCATGTCAAAGAATGGAACGGTAAGGCATGGCATGGCAAGGTAGGGCATGACATGGAATGGAATGGAAAGGCATGGCATGGCTTGGAAAGGTAAGACACTACATGGAATGGCATGAGATGGCATGGAAAGGTGTGGCATGTCTTGGAAAGGCATGCAAACTTTTTCACCTAGACTAAAAATGTCATAAAAACTTCATTGGATGGAAATGAACTTTGTGATACAAAGTTAAGTCATATGTCCCTAGAAAAAAAGAATATTTCTTGGAATGAGAAAGGTTTCTTTTTTTGTTATTCTTCTTTCATTGCAATCCACATTTTGATTTGACTTTTTCCTTGCATAATGTTATGGAAAGTTATATTTATTGTTGTATAGGTTAAAAGAGGAAGCTACATAATAAGACATGTAAGGAGGGATTAGTCTATTTTAGATCATAGTGGTGTTCTAGGGATTTGTAAATGCAACAACCTATATTTTGACCTTAAAAGGTTATAAGTTTGATTTTTACTTATCTTAATGATTCATTTCTTATTATTTGTTAGGTTTACTTAGAATGATATAAAGATTTTCCATGTATACATTTGGACCTATTTATAAATTGAGGGATATTATTTTTATTGGGGAATATTATTTTTATTTATGGCTCATGAACTTGAGAGAGATGGATGGAAATGATTACAAGGATGCATTCTTTCAACAACCACCTATTGAAAAAGTCCAAACCTTTGTCCCATTAATGGTTGATAAGATCGTAAATGCGCTGCAAGCAAGTCTTTGTTTCCATTCCACGAAAGCTATGTTAAATTAACTTAAAGCAACAGTAATTTTAATGTTTTCACCTTAAGATTAGTTGGGGTTATCATTGGATATTTCATTGTATCTCAGAATCAGCTGTTTATTTCAGAATCAGCTGTTGCCGTTTATTTCAGAATCAGCCATTTTATTATTTGGCGAGGCACGACATTTTATTATTTGGCTGATAGAATTACAAAGACCAATATATATTAACTGAATTAATTTGAAAACTTTAACTTTATATATTAAGGTTAGGGTTTGTATTACTTATAAATAAATTTAACAGATAAAAATGCTGGCATTCTGGAAAGTCTTGTATATATCTAAATTGCCTATCGGCGTTTATCAGTAAATTTGTAATTTAACGAAAGCAAACCTGCCATAGCCATTACTTTCACATTTTTGCATAAATGGTCGTTGAATTTCCTGGAAGCACACTCACATCCATTGAAGTTCTCAGGGGGAGAAGCAAGGTTTAGGGGACGCGAGAGAAGAGCAGAGTATTGCAGGAGAACAGGAGGCATATTGACAACGCTATTAACATCACAACAATTGCAGCTTTCCGCGCAACTCCAGCTGCCAACTACTGAATTGTGAAGTTCTCGTCCGCGTCTCATACGACTGAAGTCTTCCAAGAATATGACGACGAGGGAGACAATGATTGATCCAGAGAGAAGGGAAGAAAGAATGGACATACTCCACAAAACCTGCCACCCTATGGGATTTACCACAGAAAACACTGCACTGATAGTTGCTCCATGGCCGGTGGTAAAGATAATATAAGTTGTTTATACGACCTGACATATGGTTGGCATGGTGTAGATCTAACTGTGGAATCTGTCCATTCCTGATGTTTACAGGGTTCCACCGAAGCAAGTGATAACTATTATCATTATTTTGCATTTGAATAACAATATTATCTGCAATTGTCAAGTATATAGTTCCGTTGTTGCGTTGATATGCCATAGAAAGTTGAAATTTGATTGGCCAAAACAAGTACCAAATTAGTACAGTTTTATGATTTCATGTGGTGGAGCTCTATTACAGTTTATCAATCTGAGTTACCTTAATGATTAAGAATATGTGCTTTTTCCAAGTTCAAATCCAGAGGAGATAGGGTATGTATATTTTAGTAGACTTTATCAGTAAAATTGTTGAGCTGAAGAGGTCTCATACACCAATTTAATATGTGACTTGACTGTTGGAACTCTAATTCTAACTAAATTGCTCTCCAATATGTTGTTGATTGGTTGCTAATTAACCATTGTTCCAGCGCATCATTCAAAACAAGGGAGATTGTCTAAATAAGGGACATAGTAAATCCTTCCATCTTTAAAAATTCTGATTTAGTGCTTTACTAATGCATTAAATTGCTGAAATACAATTTATTCACACAGAAATTAAGAAGTATTTACTACTGAGTATGAAAATTACTTGATAAGGAGCTTAATATATCGAGAAAGAGTGTCCCTATAGTCACGATTGGACTGAATCTTTCTCTTTCTATTCCACGAATGCTCACAATTAAGCTAACCACTGAATCATCCTCGAATCACTGGATCCACCTGCTTGTTCTCTTCTACGAATGCCCGAAGCATGGTATCAGAGAAAACTTGATACCACTTTCGTGACAGATGGTATCAGAGAAAACTTGACCCATCCTTGCTACTACTGGAGTTAGAACAATTGTGAAGGAGGGGGCACACTTGTTGTTAGAATGGATGGTTGCGAAAGCAGTTCTGCAGTGATGAAAGGGTGCACGAATGCATAATTGCAGCAACAACCGCAAAAGGCATACAATTGCGAAAACAATGAAGAACAAATGATGGGAACAATGAATGATGACGAAAAGATGGCGATATTTGACAAAGAAACACAGAGGTTGATGAAAGCAACCAACAAAAGTTTAGAAACGATGAGATCCTTCACCGCAATATGGGATGCGTGGTATGAAGGAAAGAAACCTCTCTTTGCGGATGAAGGTTGCCAAGTCTTGTTGACAAGCTTGCCTGAGGAAAGGGAAGCCACCACCACTGTCATTGATGTCGCAAAATAACAGATTTTGTTTGAAGGAATCAATTCCATCACTTGCGAAGAAGGGTCAAGTCACCATTTCGTAGGGTATTGCCCAGAAGTAAAACAAGCTAGCGAACAAGAAAAATCCTGTAGCGAAGAGGAAAAGGAAGGAATTGGAACAATGAATTCAACAAGGGTGGAGTCACTCACTAAGGGGGATGCCCATGACAGATGCAGGGTCAAGGAAAAAAAGCAGTCGTAATTAGTTGACCACAGAGGTAAGCCAATTCATTGTTTCTTATGCAATCTTAACCATTTCAGACGAAATTTTCCTTTGAAGGAGACATTGGAACGGATGGTCGAAAACCAAGAGAAGATTGTGACGCAAAAGCTTGCAGTCTTGGGTGAAGTAAACCAATCGTTGCCAAAACTGACAAAGGCAATGGTAGAAGAGGTTGAGGAATTGACGAAGCAGTTAGATGAGTTCAAGACGTAGAACCATGGACATTGATCGCAAGACAAGGATGGAAGACTTTGTTTTGTGGATGTCACGATGAGTGGGGTGAAGGTGGCAGCGCTGATTGAAACTGGATCAACTCACAGTCTTATTAGTGAATGGACTGTAACATCACTCCATTGCAAGGTTGAGGAAAGTATGGCTGCATTCAAGGTAGTCAACTCATAGATGAAGCCGGTGACAGGGGTAGTTCGGTTTGCACCATTGAGAGTTGGAAGTTGGTTTGGTGCTTGGGATGTGATGGTGGCTTTGTTCGATGATCATGCGATGATGTTGGAGCTGGACTTTCTCAAGCATTCCAAAGCAGTTCTTGTACCACATGAGGGTTACTTGGTGTTCTTGGACGAAGCCAAAACGCCAAGTCTGCCCATGACGACGAAGAGAAAGCTTGGATGGAAACTTAGAATTTTTGCAATTAGGTTGGTTGAGGGAGTCTGCAAAAGTGCAGAAAAACCCCATAACATGAAGCAATAGCAAGAACTAACTCCAACGAAGTGTTCTTTGGGTGTTATGAAACAGAGGAAATGAAGTGTACAGTGGTTGACAACATTGGAGATTTCAACGAAGTCTATCATGAAGAAGATAGATCGGTTGCGGAGCCTGCATCACTGAGAGAAAGTTAGGGAGGATGAGATGAAGTCATCCATCACAACACTTGTAGAAGTCACTACACAGGAAACACAGCCCGAATCACCTTTCTGCCAAAAGTTTTGCGATGAGGTTGAGGAGACTTGGTCACACAAGTCACTTGCACCAGATACTCTAAGTGTTGAGACAAAAGAATGCACAGAGGCACCACTCAACTAGACTTGGAGGATGAGGAAGAAGTGGGCATGGAAGATTGATATCCTGCAGTGATCGTGAACTATTGTAGATGTGCGATGGGGATATATGATTTTGATCTTAGTGAAGAATGACTTGAGAAGTTGGGCTTCTCACCGAAGGAAGTCAGATTGGTCATGAGGTACTTGCGAACGAAACATAGATCATAAACATTATTTTCTCGGAGACTTGATGGTGGCTTCTGGGAATACTTAGTCTGTTGATCTTGGAGGTTGGATGTACCTCCATGAAGTGGGAACTGCAGCCTTGGTTCCTTGCTGTAGAGGTGTCATAGAAAAAAATTGAAGTGAAAAATTTGAAGTGAAGATAGAGATTAGATTGATTGTGAAAAGACAAGTCAGTGCGTGAAGGTGCAGACAGAAGTTGCGAAACTAGGTTGAAGAATTGGTAAAATTTTGGAAAGGGTGAGGAGCTTTGCCTGGAGCTTGAGGATTGGGCCGAGAGACACAAGTTGTGGACAAAAAAAATTTGAGAACGTGTAAAGTGCATACTTGCATATTAGACGCAATGGTCTGACTGATCACCCAACTACTCTAAGATGTGGGGGATATAGCTATGTGCAGAAACATGGACTTGGGTTGGTTCTGGATACAACGAAGGTCGTGAGAATTTAAAGACTTGGAAAAAACTTGGTATTCATCGCAGTAGGAAACAACGACATGTAACACTGAGGCTAAAGGTGATGCTTTTCCCAGATTAATGCGAAACATGGCGTGCAGATGCGGATGACAGTTTGAGGTATAGATGAGCATTGGTTGCGATCACAACATATGAAGTACGTTGGGATTGCCGAGGATGAAAAACAATTTGAGTGGGGAAGAATGTAACACCTCAGGAGTGGAATTAAGTGCGCGCACTCCTTCCATTCAACAAGATGGACAAAATGGGCGAGTTGGACGACACTCGATCACTTTATAGACTGTAGTGGCTTAATAGATTTAACATCGAATAATTACACAAACAAAACAGTAACTTCTAATTTGTATATGAAAATTCAATAACTCCTTTTAATTTAGCACATACGCAAGTTAAATTTAACAACGAATATTAATTTTAACAGAAATAAACAAATACATAATTTTAAATACCTGGGTCTGATGCTAACCCTTCGTTTGTCCACTTGTCCTGTTGACCGCTGAACTGTGTAAACACTGCCCAAACCTTGTTCCACCCTGCCAACTAGGACAACTTCCTAGATCCAGGATATCATATGGATATCCTGGCCCCCGTGCCCAAAACCTCCAGCAAACCGGTGCCTGTACTGATCCAATCCGAGTCCAAAACTCAACTCCCTTCTCTACAAAATTCCAGAGCCCCTCCAAAAAATATCATGTCCAAATGATAATCCCTTCCTCCACTTCCTCTGCCTCCATATCCTTCCTTCACCACCTCATGCATTTACTCCCTTACCTACCCCTCGTTAATGCCCCTTATCCTTTCCTTTATTATTTTATCCTCTTGTAGTTAATATGTT
>SNQJ01S0156731.1:0-15401 GCA_010110895.2 Picea sitchensis
ATTTTATTTTGATTCCTTTAACACCTCTTGAATTTTATACATCTCCTCCATTTTGGTCTCCATAATCCATTTTATTGAGAAGAGTCCTAGAAAATTTTCCCATGTGGGGGAAAGTTTAGTACCTTCATCAAGGCTATCCCACCACGAAAAATATCCACCCCTCAAGTAAAGTAATACCTTCAAAGGACTCAAATTATTTTCCTTTATTATCCCCAATCATTCTGCAGGATTGATTTCAGTTTTATCTTCATCTCTACTAAATATAGGTATTGTCATTGATTCTTAATTGAGGTATAAACAAAATATCAACTTACACCTCAATATATTAGGAATAATGATATAAATTAGTTATAATCCTTGTACCAATATAATATTCTATATTTTATCTTTCCAATGAATTTTTAATCAACTCAATCGGGCATCCCAAACCAAAGCTATGATAGTTTTAAGTAAACATACCTTTGAAACCCTGTATTGGAGTTTGTCCTCCTAGCCGACCTTCCTTCTGATGTATTTATGAAATTTCATCCTCTTTGAGTCTGAAATTATGACCTATAGTACTCTAAATTGCCTTCTCTACAATGTCATAGGTCTGACCAAAATTGGGTATGCCAAATGAAATTTATGGTAACTTTCCCAAACCTTGTTGAATTTTGTCCTATTCTGGAGAGAGAACTTGTACAACCTGCCATGCACCCAATATTTGATATATAATTATAAAACACTACAAAAAAATACTAAAAACTATAGTAGTTCCACTATGGTCTCACAGAATTTGGATCCTCTATGAATAAGTTATGACATTTTTACCTGGAACACTTGTTTGAGACTAATTAGAGGACTAGTCAAAAACCATATCTTACACAGGGTGTATCTCTGAAATTACAATGCCCCAGAAGTTGAAATTTGTTCCACATGTAACTTTATATGTCTTCTTACCATCCTCCAATTTTCACTTTCTGAAGTGGCTCTGAAAAGAAGTTATAGTGAAAATTCCAATATGACTTCATTGAGGAAGCAAAACCCTAGGATCGATGCTCTGAAACCAAATGCAATGATCCAAATGCTTAAATTATCATAATAGAACAGGATACACACCATGTAGAGAATTTGAGACTGGAGCACAACTCCAAGATAGATAAGTTACACAATAAATCCTTGAATAATAGGATAATCTCCTCCACATAACCAAATACATTCATACATCACAATTCCCCTCCCTCCAATAACAAATACATGACCTCTATATATACCTATTCACACTTGGACATGAGGCCCCTTTACCATTAGGCCAACCTTATTACATAGATATTTACACATTACATGTACATTTATCCCCATATATTTCACCCCCCTTGGGGTCATATCATATACATTTAACCCTATATATTCCCCCTTAGGGTCATAATAGATAGATAGTGGGCTAGACTTCTATGGATTTCCTTAAAAACAAGCAATTAGATTCACAACTACATAAGTAAATGGAAGAATGGCACACCTTGTTTTGAAGGTTGTCGTTTGTATGTCCTAGGTGTTGCGGTCCTAAAGTTCCAGCTCCAGCCTCTACAACCTACTTCTTGCACACAAGGGAAAAACCAATACCATCCTATTTCTCTTCCTATTGTTAGAATCCTAGATCTATTTTGGATCTAACCTAATCTATGAGAGAATAAATCATATTTGAACATTCATGCATGAAATACAAATATTCATAGGGAAAAAAAACTATCTAATAATTTAAATAACTGAAGTACATCAATATAATTACCTCGGGGTGTAGATGCACTCATCCTTTCCCCTTGCCCCTTGCTCCTCGTTGGCTCTTCAACCAAGCTAGGAAACCTAACTACAGCTAATGTAGATGGAGAATCACCTCTAAATTTTGGCAACATATATTTGTAAATGATTCTTCCTCCTCATGCTCAATATTTTCCTTCTTTATATAGACTCTTCGAAGAGGCTTGGGAGAGCTTCTAGATATTCTAGAGACCAATGGAGACTTGAATGATGTGAGTTCCAAGGATCATGCCACGAAGAACCAACTCATCCCTTGTTTTCCTCTTCGAAACTTCATGAATCTAGAAGATTACAGAGGGTGTCTCTTGTTGTGAATTGATGACAAGCGGCATGTCGCTTGTTGTCCCATAGATGACCAACGGCACCCATCAAAAATTGTTTGAACCTTGAGCTAAGGGTTGTGTCTTGGCTTACATATTTTTTTGTGTTCCTCTCTGACTATGTAGGGTGGAAATTAAGGCTTTAACAATTATATAAAAGAGATAAAATAGAGATACTTTATATTTCAATTTAAAAAATAATTACAAGTAAATTAAGGTGATGTTTATGTGTTCTACGTTTTTTATTTTTGTTGGCCACTATCATTGGAATGTGGTAAATCAAGTATTGATGAAATCTGATTTTACATTGTTTAAATCATGTTTTTGAATACATCAATCGATTCAACACCCTCAAAAACACCAGGGCACCTAGTATATGTAAACTAAACCACCGAAATCTACAATTCCATTCATCTTTTTGAATTTCTGACCGGATTTTAGACAAAACTCGTGGGAAAAGAGTGACCGAAAAAAGGTTAAAACGTAGAATATTTAGACTAAGTCGTAAATTAATGTTTTAACACAAAATATAGATTTGAAGTTTTCTTGTTCTTCTTGCTTTCTAGTCAAGATTGAAATATGACTACAATAAATGCATCTTAACCTCGAATTTATTGAGTAATGAAATATGATTAGCATAAGTTTATCCTAACCATTGATTTATTAAGCATTGAAATATTATCAATATGGATCCATATCAACCCCACATTTATTAAGCATTGAAATAGATATAAACACACCTTTAACAGATCGAATTGATCGAGTGGTTGGGGGGTATATGGCTAGGGTTTCTTAGGCCGCAGACCCCTCGTTTTTACTATTCTCTTCATATGCCCAAGTGTGTATTTCTCTGTGACCTCCTTCGACATGAATCAATCTTCTCCTCGGCATTTTTTCCTGATTCGGAGCTTACCTTTCATGGTTTTTCTTGCGGAGAGGTCTCCTTTCTTCTCATTCTTTGATCTTCGTGCATCGATCGGGCTTATTTCTGGATGGCGACGATGGCCCATCATTTCCTCGTGTTGCAGTTTCGTCGCCCTGGTTGATCCAGATTATTTTCAGCACGAAATGAGAGTGGAGATATAATAAAGAAATGCACAAAGATATCGCGTATATCCAATAATATAACATAAATATATCAAAGATGCAACCATAAACACAGAGATACATTAATACATGATTTCTATTAATGAAAGAAATGTACTGAGACTGTAAAAATATAGAGTGAAAGACTCGCTAGAATGGTGGCAGCTTATCTCTGAGAAGAGATGTGATGGCTACTCGCATTCGCAAGAAGATGATTACAATGAGGCTCTGAAGGACTTTTTATAACAAATAGGAATGCCAAAAACCCTAGACATCCAAAAACCTAACCCTAGCAATGAGGCTCAAGGACTTTTTATAACAAATAGGGAAATGCCAAAACCCTAGACATCCAAAAACCTAACCCTAGGAGATGAAGCCAAAATTCATGCTCCGCTTGGGTAAGTTAGTACATCAACTTCCCGGGTCGTGAACTTTGCATAATGATCTTGTTTTAGGCGCATGATAGTGCTCGTTGGAAAGGTATCGTCAAGGAGATTCATTTTGGGGGCTCAATCATGCCTTTAGATATTATTGAGAACCTCTATCTTGAAAAACCTTCATTTAGGCCCTCAAAATGGCCCCGGAAGTTAAAACCTGCTAAAAATAGTAAATTGCCAAAATTGCCAGAAAATTGTTTTGAGCCAGTTGGAAAAGGTGGGTGGCCACCGATATCCACCTAGATCACTGGTTCTCTTGGTTTGCTCATTTCGATTCCTTTTCTCGGATCTGTTCTTCCTTTGAGTGGGTTTCGGTGCTTGCAACCTCTGTTTGCTTGGTTGTTCTTCCGTTGGATTTTTCTCTGGGAGCGGATCCATTTTTATTTTCAATTCGAGATGTATTCATGTTTATGGGTGCATCTGCAAGGGTGTCTCCTGGTCATTTTTTCTCAGATATGTGTTTTTCTCAAAGAGGTCTCTATTTTATTGTGCTCCTTATTTGCAATTCCTCTCTCTAGTTTCTTTGGTTTGTTCAAGGTTTGATGTATGATCAGATATGGCTCCTATTGGTGGTTGTCGATATATTTTTATATCTGACGGGGGTTGTGCCAGAGCTTTGAGCTCCTATCTTTGGGCTTGCGGTGTGGTTCGATCACTTTGAGGTCCTTTGAGTGGGAGTGCAATTTCTGGTCTTACTAATGTTGGTTGAGGTCTCCAGGGACGTTGTTGCTATCTGGTTTTGTTGATGTGAATTTTTTCATACCACTCTAACCAGGTCTAGCCGTCCACCAGGGTTTGTTTGGATTGCATTGTTTGGTGTTTTATTCTATGACGGGATCCCTTGACCTGGGTTTTCCAGCCTAGTTGGGGTTTCTCTCAGCTCATGTTTTTATATTCTCTTTATGGCTTACCAGTCAGTTTTTTTGTCCCTTCAGGATTTTTCTACCCAAGATTGGGGCGTGCTTTATGCATCTACAAAATGTAATTAGGTTCTCTTTCAATGAATAGAATTACACTTTTTTCTTAGGAAAAAAACACACCTTTAACACTCCCACAACTTAAAAAATCTTGGGTTAAAACGAATATATAGTAGCTTATTTAACTTTTACTTTTTCACATTAGATGTTGGACACCAAAATTTTATCTGCATAGATCCTCTATATACAATTGAATATTAGCATTAATATTCTTTACATTTTATTATGTAGCACGAGGAGATTATTTCAAGTTTTAACATATGGGATTGGAATTTGGAATAGCTAGGGTAACTATATATTTACATATTACTCCTTTGTTTAATTATGTTTCTATTTTGCGTAAATAGATGAATAAAAAAAACCTTGAATTTACTCATCCTCTTCTTTTGAGGTAAAAATATCTTGAATCCCATTAATGTTCATCCTACATACTAATCTTTAATGAAACTTTGGCCAATATTGTCCTGAGGCTTGGAAAGAAAGATTGCTTTCTGCTCTTGACACATATCATTGAATATAAGAATTTACTTATTACTAATATTATTTTGCAGTAATGAAAATGATAAATATGCTCTTGACACATATCATTGAACATAAAAATTTACTTATTACCAATTTCATTTTTAAGTAATGAAAATGATAAATATGCTCTTGACACATATCATTGAACATAAGAATTTACTTATTACCAATATCAATATCATTTTGCAGTAATGAAAATGATAAATATGAGGCAATAGAATTTCGAGAGTTTAAGTCATACCAAGTTAAATGATATGATAAGTTTTTTAATATAATCCACTTATATTGTTTTTCATTTTCTAATAAATATGAATGGTTAACAAAATACTAAGACCATTCCTATAATGTTAAATTTTATGTGACAAACCACAATTAAGACTTACTTGTGTAAACTGCTTTGCGACAAATATGATGAAAATTTCTATCCATGTTCCAAATAATCCTATTTGGAATCGATCATACACTAATTATGTCTTTGAAATGGTATTGTATAGTTGGAATTGATCATACATTAATCAGGTCTATGAAATGGCATTGTATAGTCCATAGTAATCATACATTTGTCATGTCTATGAAATGGTATTGTAAAAGTTTGGTATAGGTAGAAAGATATATAACATTATAATTTAAGGTTTATGTATTATGTATTATTTATTATTTAGAAAGATATATAACATTATAATTGGAATTGATCATACATTAATCATGTCCATGAAATGGCATTGTATGGTACATACTAATCATCTATTAGTCATAATCCTATTCATAAGAAAAGATTTCTCCACTTACAATTGATGAATTACGATCGGTCGACCTTTATCTAAATGCACGTGGCCCTTATCTCGATTCGTAAGGTAAACTACGCACCTTGCTCCTGTCTTTCCTCCTGCCTTTTTAGTGACTCCCCTTCGGTTTGCCTTTGTCTCTCTCGCCTTCACCTATGCAACCGTTTTCTATGCCTTTGCTTTAGTAGAATAGTCAAAAAGTGGGAAAGAGCTAATAGTATGTACCAAAAGTTGGAACGCTTGGAGATGTACCAAAAGTGGGAACTACCCAAAAACATCAATTGGTGTTGCTTCTTGCTTTGTTGTTGGATCAACTTCTGGTCCTGATATGAATGGAACTGGATATGCTCCTGCTCCTGCTCCTGGCTAGGACTAAACTTGAGCAAATGCTTCTTTCTCTCTTGCACTTGGCTTATATGCTATCTATTATGACTCTCGGACTGGATCCCCTCTCTTGCACTTGGTTTATATGCTATCTATTATGACTCCCGGACTGGATCCCCTCTCTTGCACTTGGCTTATATGCTATCTATTATGACTCCCGGACTGGATCCCCTGCTTTTGACTTTGCCTATGGTGGTTATAAATAAGTAGACATGAAATTGTATTGTAAAAGTTTGGTATAGGTAGAAAGATATATAACACTATAATTTAAGGTGTATTATTTATTATTTATTTTAAGGTTTAATTTTTTAATTTATTAAGTTTAATTTAAATATATGTTGAATTAAAAACATTTATGTATAATTTAAGTGGGTCTAATGATTAAGAATATGTGTTTTTTGTTAAAAGGTTATGGATTCAAATTTATAGGGAGTAGGATATGTACACTTTCATAGACTGTAACAATCAAATCATTACATAAGGGAGTTCCTTGTCCCACAAATACGAAAGTCTCATACATCAATTTGATGTCTAACTCAACTATAATTTTAGACAAACCATCTTACATGTTATTTTTTATGATTAAAAAGAACATTGAAATGATAAAATAAATTTAAGTATGTCAAGAAAAAATTTCAAATAGATTGGGAGAGACTATTTTTTATTTTAATATTCATATAAATTCGAGAAGTTATTATAAATTAAAATTTATTAAATTTAAAATAGGAATTTAGTTTAAAGTGTTTGAGTTTATTAAAATATAGTTTAATTATTGAAATATATTATTATGAAAATAATTTAAATTTAAATTTTGGTAAATTTATATTTTGAAATGTCAATTGGGTTTAATTTGAATGATTGAAAGAATGGTTGTTATCCTTCCCACTTAATTTCAATTTTTGTAAGTGACATGTTGAACTTTTAAATAAGTATATTGTGTGGTGTTAGCAAAGTACCAACATTCTCACTCTTACTTCTGAACTAGAGATTAAGATAAATACAAATTATGCTCATCCAACATCTCTTCATCCACCTTCAAAAAAATCCATAAAAACTAAATCAATATCTAAATTAATAACCTTACATTCTAGTTGAAAAATTAAAAACCCACATTATTAATTGAAATGAAATATAAAATATCAGATTATAAAAAATATATATATATATTGAAATATAAAGAATAAGATATGATAATACTAAACAAATATTATTTATAAGACAACATCTCGTCATCCAACTTCAAAATTAAAAAGCTATAAAAACTAAAGCAATATATAAGTCAATAACCTACATTCAATTTGCAAAGTTAAGAAACTCGAATTATTAATTGAATTGAAATATAATATATCACATTATGAAAGAAATATTATAAATTGAAATCTATGATATCATAATATGAAACAAATATTATTTATAAACACTTGAATCTAGAACTTTAAAGTTTGAGTAATAATGAAATGTTTTTCATGTTATGAATATTTAATACATGGTTATAATTAATGCTGAACAAATATTATTTTATATAAACGTAAACTATAATTAAAGTAAAGATTATAAGTAGACAATTCTTAAAACACAATGTTAAATCATTTATATATTTATTTAAGATCATAAATGTTTTTTTTTACGAATAATAATTTACAAGAAGATATTAAATTTATCCTTTATTTATGCAGCTTTAATAAGAAGATTTGAGAAATATTGTTGACGAAGGTCTTAGCAAAGCTTTGGAAGATGTTAAAATAAGGGGGAGTTTCAAGGAATTTAAATTTTCTCTACGCTTAAGTTAACACATCTATTCTTTAAGATTTGAAAAATATTGTTGACGAAGGTTTTAGCAAAGCTTTGAAAGATGTTAAAATAAGGAGTTCCAAGGAATTTCAATTTTCTCTACGCTTAAGTTAACACATCTATTCTTCATGGGTGATGTTTTGTTCTTCTGCAACGGTTGCAAAGAGGGAATGTTGAAAATTTGCATAATATTCTAGACCTATTTGGTGGGGCAACTAGCATGCAAATAAATGCCAGAAAATCTACACTATCGGTCCACAAATTGGAGGCAGAAGAGATGACTTATTATCTTTCCTTTATCCACATGAAGTGAAGGATTTTGGTGCAGACCTCAAATACTTAGGCTTCCATATAAATCCAAACTACTATAAGAAGGAAGATTGGTTATGGTTACTAGCAAAGTTGGAAAAAAGACTAAAAATATAGAGTTTTAAATGGCTTTCTCGAGTTGGCCGATTGATACTAGTAAAATTGGTCCTGCAAGCCATTCCAGTTTACTAGATGTCTCTTGCCTAGATTCCCAAAGAAGTGTTGGACAAGGCAATGAGAATTTGCTTCAAATTTCTATGGGCTAGCACACAAGAACAAATTGTCCTTCCATGGGTAAAATGGAAATATCTGATTGTACCAAAAACCTTAAGTGGATGGGGGTCGAAAAATATATTTTTACTCTCAAAGGTGTTGGCAGTTAAATCCTGTTGGATATTTCTCACAACATGCAGCCTATGGATGAAAGTGATCATTCAAAAATACATCCATCCAAACTTTGTTGAGGAATGGATCAGAAATTCGTTAAAGAAGTGATCAATGGGCTCAATCATGTGGAAGGCCATTGTCAACTCTTTTGATGTAGTTGGAGAAGGACTTTCTTGGTGCATTGGAAATGGCACAAAGGTTTGACTTGGGACTAATTTGTGGCCAAGAAGTGGAGACAGACACCTTCTCCCTCTAGATTCGATTCATCACTTGAACTCCAAGGGCTTATTCTACCTTAACCAGATTATCGATGCCGACCAAACTACAATTTGGAACTAGGATTGGAAGGATTCAAATAGGTCGGAGCTAGTGGTGGTCTTCTCTGCTCCATGTTCCAACTATGTCAAAGCCCTAAAAGTAGTTCATATCTGTATTATGGACAGAGAGGATGAATTAGTTTGGAAACATGCTCCACATGGAATTTACACACCAAAATTAGGCTACATCCAACTAAATATAGAGCTACATCTAAGGGAGTCATCCTGGTGGTGTAAAGGAATTTGGAAGGTTAGATGTCCCCTCAAAGCTTGTATCTTTATGTGGTGTATGATTGTTAATAAAGTGCCCACTTGGGATTCAATGAAAAGAAGATAGATAGAGGGCACACGATGGTGTTCTCTATGCAAAGCAAATGAAGAATCGGTGACACACCTTTTTATTCTCTACCCTTTTGTCAAACAAATTTGGCAAGAGTGTTCTGCAAAACTAGGATAGGAGTGTAAATGGCAGGGACAAACAATGGAGGATGCATGGAAAGGTTGGGTAACAAATGCTTCAAATCGCAGTAGTATGGCTTTACCATTGATTCTAAGTTGCGGCACTTGGTCGGAACAGAACTTATATATCTTTTGGGATAAGTCATTAGCTCCAGGAATCATTGTTTCTCAAGGTATTAGCATTCTCTCACACTTTCCTCAAGAAAAAGGAATGGGCCCAATTCGGATAATTCAAGTGGAAGTGGTGGACCATTCTAAGCCTTGGTATTTTTTCGATGGGGCTTCCCAACATAACAAACAATTGTGTGGGGAAGCACTTTACTCTACCTTAATGAGAATGATTTTTTCAAAATGAAAATGGGGCTGGGATTTGGAACAAATAACTATGTTGAGTTAATGTCACTGAAACTATTATTACATTTTGTTGGGGAAAAAGGATTAAAATCCATCCAGATATTTGGCAACTCTATGATTGTTATAAACTAGGTAAGAAAATCTCAAAAATGTCATAATATTCAGTTGCTCCCTTTACTTGAGGAAGTTTTCATATTTATGGACACTTTTAACTCCTTATGTGTGTGGCATGTATCGCAACATGGATGCAGATACACTCTCTAAATAAGGTCTTCAAATGGGCATGGGGTAGTGGATGATTTCAAAAGTTAACAATTGAGAACACTTTGAGTATTATCATCGCCCCTTCATAGATGGGAAGATTATCACTGCCAACTCCTTATAGTAGTTTTTTGTACATGATAAGGCATTAGTTTATATATGCTCGTTGGTTTGTATTGTAACATCCTTCTCTTGGGCACACCTGATTGGACTTATTCTTTGAGGACACTTGCGTGCAAGTGATCTGGTTCATTATATGATTGATTGTTTCGCTTATGGATTATGATGATGTTGTGGATATGATGATATGTATTTGATTATATTTGTATCGGCGGGTGCTATTGACTAGTTTTCCTGAGTGTGCAAGACTCTAGACAGATTGAAGATGTCGATGTCATCGATGGACCTCCTTAGACTCTGGATCGAGTCAGGGAGTGGACTGTTTATTGTTTGTGTATTTCTATTTTTGCATATCTAACATATGACTGGTATATTATGATGTTTTTTATAGATCGTTGACATGTTCATTGATGGATTTAGTTTGACGATAGCTTGCTAATAAAACTCACATTTGGAGTAAAGGGGTCATGCACGACAACCAGAGATATTGAGGGAGAGTTGTGGCAGCAACCCTGCCACATCCTACTAGCACTCTCGTCGTGGCTTGAACTGTAGGTTAACGATTACCTAGTTCGAGAGATCCACGATGTCGTGAGAGAAGACTGTGGCAGTCGCTCATGAAGATTTTAAGGGGTGCGCAACAAGGCAGGGTCATTATTCCTTAGAGGCCCTTAATCTCCTACAAGGTTACCTTACGGAGTATTGACTCCAAGGGTTTGACTTCTACCAAAATCAGTGAAAAGGCGAGTGGCACCCTTGGAGCACATAGTGCGTCTTGAAGGGCACATTGCATAGATGCAAATTGAATGAAGGTGAGTGGCACCCTTGGAGAACGCAGTGCGTCTTGAAGGACACGTCGTGGTTTTAACACTGGTGAGTCAATGAACCTAGGTACCTACAAAACAATATCTCATTTTGACCTGGTTAGCCTTAAGATAATTATTGCATGAGTGAAGTTTAAAAATTATAAAATTTCCCTTAAAAACAATTTTGTTGAGCCTAGTTGAATTTAAAGCCTAGGTCTAAGTAGAACTTGAGAAATAAAAATTAATTAAGCAAGTAATAAAAGGGGGATGAAGAAAATGGGGGGTAAAAATTAAATTTAAAAAATAATGGAGGATTAAATTATTTAAAAGATTAATTGTTGGCTATGTGCAAAACTTGCTAATTTATAACTTAGACAAAAAGGGGAAACTTAAATACAAAAGCAATGTGGGACATAGAAGGGAATCTAGTCTAGAGAACTTTCCAAATTCGAACTCAACTAAGCTTTAAGATAGGCATCAATCATTAAGGGAATAAAGGGACATCAAGGAGCGTTTTTAGGAACGTTTTTAGGTGAGTGAAGGAAATTGGCAATTTAATATAATTAATTAAATGAATTTTCGGTGCAACTAAGGGATCGAGTGACAAGTGTACAGGGGAGGATTTTCCTAATAAAAATTTAATAAAAAGAATTAAATGTGCATTTTGGCAACTAGACACTAAGTGAACTCTATAAAAGAAATGGTGGAGGAAGGGAATGGATCACCACTGGTATGCGTAAGGTTATGCTGTCGAATTTTTCTTGACTAATTTTTCTTGTCGGAGTTGGGATACCCAACTCGAATAGAGAGTGGTAGCTCGACCTTGTGAGGTGAACTGGGAGCTAGATTTTTCTAGTTATGGTTGTGTGTGGCCCCTTTGAGGCTCAAGGGGCTCAGGGGAAGAAGAGTATCTCTAGCGTTGGTTGAAAGGTCTCGGTGAGATCTCAGCGATTAGCAAGCGGGAGTGAGGAGGTTCGCCAAGAGTCAAAGATAATCAACACATCCATCCGCCGATTAAGGTACGCATGTTAAAATTTGCGTTGAAGGTAGTTAAAAAAATGTATGTGGATTATTACGTCGATGGAATTTGAAATGGTTTACTGAAGTTATGTGTGTGAACTTATTTTGTTGCTCTGATAATGAAGAGGCTCGTGGTTTAATTTAAAAATTTGTGTTTTTCCCTTCAAGATTGTTGATTCTGCTTACTCTTTGTGTTGGGTGTTGTACCTCTTGCTTGTTAGCTCGTAAACCTCCATTATATCTCTGTGCCTTCAGTTTTGTGTCTCTGCGCTTGGGTGTTAATATCTCTGAGTTTTACTCTATGCACAACAAATTTTGGCATAGTCTCTCTATGCGCATTTCTCCCTTCCCAACGAAATTCCTGGGGCATAACCTCTGTGCATTTTTGTTGGAAAATTCTTTTTACATGCTTACCCTGGCTCAGCGTGTAACTCTCCATTTTTATTCCTGCGCTTGGCGTTTTACCACTTGCTTGCTCAGCATTTTCTTCTTACTCTGCCAAAAATTGTGTGGATGCTCTGCGTGTGAGAGGGAGAGAGACCGATCATTATGTTGTTTTAAATTTCCGTGTTACTCAGCAAAAAGTTTCGTGTTTACCCAGCTTTCCGTTTTTAAAAGTTGCCCAGCAACTTCCTTACCTTGTCCAGCGATAACCCCCCCCCTCTCTAGGTTCATGTTTCGTTCTCTGCGCCTCCTTGAATTTGACCATCGACTTGCTTTCGATTGAAGCTTATTGATCCACGGTTTCACCTGCAACTCGGCGAAAATTGTCCCTGCGTTGTCCCTTTTATTTTATGTAGCTTCCTCTTCGTTTTTGGGAAGGGTTACCCAACAGTGGAGGCACAGTGGTTTTTATTGAATTCGGTTGTTATTTTCGTCCACCTTAATCTAAATTTAACCCTTCTTGACGAGACTTAGACAGCTTGGAAACCAGTGATGACTTATCGCTGAACTTCCTATTTCTGACTGTAGCTCTTATGAATCTAGCTTATGAGAGTGGCTCTCCCTTAAGATTATATTATTTTGTAATTATTAAGGAAGGTAAGTTTTCATTAATAAGCATTGATTTAATTGTATATAAACTTCTATTATTGAATCTGATCGTTTATTGAATAATAACGCTATATAATTATTCCATGACAATAAGTTTTATAATGATTGTTGTCTCAGTGATATTATAATGGTGTATTATTGATTATGATTGTTTTATTGAGTAATGATGTTATGGTGAAAATTATTGGATGTGATTATTGTTCAAACATTTATATTAATAGTGAGGAATATGTATAATTATAACTACACTAGTAGGGGTGGCATCATAATAGCACTAGTGATGAATGTAAACGTTAGACTTTAGGCTTGCACAATAAATGATAATGAAATGAATGATTGAACTAGGTAATAGGCTTCTTGTGCACAATAAATTATAAGGGACGATGGTTGTAGACATTAAACATCATGCGCAAAATAAATCATGTTGTAAGGTAGGTTGATTTAGCAATTACTACCTACGCCATAGAATTATTAATGTATGAGGGATTAATTATAGTTTTCTATTGTGCCTCTGAAAATGGATATTGTCTGATTGGAGTTATTTGGTTAATGTTGTGTCCTTAATTATTATCGAAGTATGATTGATTCTTTTACTTTATTCTCTAGCACCTTGCGAAATAAAACCGACTTATTTTACGCCTTGAATTGTTGCTGTGGAAATAATGCATTAATGGGATCGAAACCTTGCACACACGGAATTTTAAAGGTAATGTATGATGTTAGACCCTAGGCTCCCCGTGCGCAGTGAACTCTTGATGTAAACACTGATATTAGAGACATTAGACTACTAGCACGTAATGAATTTATGAGGTGGTGAATGAATGTTAAACCATGGATCTTGCACAACGAATTAATTGATGATACTATTACGCTTCAACTCAAGGCGATGTTTAAATTTATGTTTGTGATTGGATTTCCCTATGCAACTTATGTATACAAGTCGTTTACCTTGTGCCCCCTCTATGTGGGCATATGATGGATTAACAACCCTATCTTGCATCATTAATGTACTCACGAATGACAAATTAACAAATTTTATTGCATCGTTAAATTATTAACAAATGATTGTTGTAGACTTCAGAGTGATTGTGCAAATTGAAAATGATATGATATATAATTATTGTTGTGAATGATTCCTCGTGCGCCATGTTAATTGATGTTTAGGATTGATGGATTTATGTGGTAAATGATCGTAGACTCTGTTGTTTAGCTAGCTTCTTGGATTGATTGTGATAGTGGGATGTAGACACCTCCTTGTTCCTCAAAACAATCATCAGCCCTGAGACCTTAAATGGTTAAAATCTATTGGAACCTGGGCTTGAGCGTTGTTTAGGTGTCCTGGAGGTCCTAACCTTGCAGGGTAGGTTGGGCGGGTAGTATATTATGTGTTTCTTGTGATTATCTTTATGATCCTTGTGATTTATTATGTTATATTATGTCATCATGTGATTATTTGATGATTTTCCCATGAGATGCATTGAGCATTTAAGATTCATATTGTTATGCGTCGATATTAATTGTTGAATGCAATGATGTGGGTTGATGTTAACTAATGTGTCAATACATCGACATGTGTGTCGTGGTTCATGGTGATGTTATGTCGACCTTGTGTCATGATTGATTGATTATGCATTAATTTTGTTTCTTTAATCTATGTGAATGAGGTGTCGATGATGTTGCCTTTAAGTGTGATGGTTATTTCCTAACACACACACACAAAAAAAACCTTGTATATGTCATTTTTGTTATCATAACGGTGGGGCCGTTACATGTATCTTGTTCTAGATTCGGGATTTTTGGCTCACAAATCGTAAATTTCATTACAAAGATTATATATGCTTTATATCAGGCATAGTTTTCGTTGGCGATGATGTTCTTTTTGCAATGCAATTTTGATATATTTTTATTTTTTTTAGCTCAGTTGACATTCCTTCTGAGCAACGAAATAAATGGTTTCATGTATTCTATAGAATGTAATTTTATTTTCTCTTTGGATGAAATAAAAATTACGTTTTTTCTGAGGAAAAAAAGATATGAGAAATATTACATGTAAAATAGTGTGATGTTATTTTAATTGATTTTAATTAAATAATTTTGATCAAAACTAATTGGGAATAAATCTTCTTTACATTTATATATTTAGATAAAAATATGATGATAACTTTCCCTTAGGTTGAGAAACCTCCTTGACAAGAGATAGGATTCCATAAGGGTGA
>SNQJ01S0156732.1:5986-22253 GCA_010110895.2 Picea sitchensis
CTAGATTGGGATCATGCTGAAATAAGCCCCCGGCATAGTATCTCTTATTCCTGATACCTGCAACCTGTGTGTGTATCTCTTATTCCTGATACCTGCAACCTGTGTGTTGCTACGGAACTAACATAATGGTCACCTGTTGTTTTAACTTCACATTCCTTGCATAACTTGTTTGCATATCACTTCAACTAAAGGAAAGTTTGTAGATTGCCACCTTTTTTTTCTTTTTTTCCAATGGAATACCTCACGGGAAATCCCTGAGTACTTTCCCACTTTGTGGATGGTAAATGGGGTAACTGTTAACCATAATTACGGGGCCTAATTCCAAGGGGAACAAGAAATTCAAACCCGTGAACTCCTCCGCTAGAAATAACTTCACATCTGACTCAGAACCACTTGAGCTAACCCTTTAGGTTCTCTAGATTGCCACTTTTAAAAAATGAAATGCTTTATTAAATTTTCTTTCAACTATTCCCAGTATCAAACAAGCCCTCGAGTAATTGTACTTGTTTTAAACTATTTCATACTACCGTCCACAATTATTCATATGATAAAATTTCAGATTCAACAAAATATAAAACAAAAATGCTACTTTTCCCACTCATGAGTCATCAAATTTCAGATTCAACAAAATATAAAACAAAAAAGCTACTTTTCCCACTCATGAGTCATCCTCCATTGGATGGGATCTCTTTTACACTGTTTGCGGGCTTGTCGTAGAAACAAATCGTGAATAAAAAAGCTGTATTGGAATGAATCTATAAGAAGTAATTCATTTCTAGAAATACAAAGCTGAAAAAGTTCTAACTATGCAATCTAACACCTCACTAACCAGAAGAAATGTAGCATTCAACATGTAAGAGAAATTGATGTAAGCACTCCATAGATCATATTACAGACAAAGTAGCATGCCTTATTCTTTCCAACGTGTAATAGTACAACTACATGGTTATTACATTTAATGCTCTAGATTCCAGATGAAACTGGTAAAATAATATTACACGAAGAATCGCAAATAGGATATAAAAAGGGCGAGAGGAGCAGAACTAACAAAGCAATTGACTAAAATTATTACCAGGTAGACAGAAGAATCTTCAAATACATTGCCTCGGAAGATGTACCAGTAATACAAATTCCCAAATTCATCAACTGGCTTTTCCCGACCCCAAAATCTTCTTGAGATTCTCAGACCCTCAACTCTTCACATTAGAGTAATAAGACTCAAACTAACTATGAAGATACACTCAATTTATGCATTTCATGAAAAAACACTCAGACTAACTAATTATAAAAGAGCAGATCTATAACTAGCCTTCCAGATTTGGGCCCACGAATTCTGTGAGACTTAATTAATGGTTAGCTTGGAAGACCTTCATAAATGATACCAGTTTCTCCACACCTGCCAATGGCATTGCATTATAAATTGAAGCCCTCATTCCTCCCACAGATCGGTGTCCCTTAAGCTGCAACATGCCCTCGCTTGCTGCCTGTTTGATAAAATCACTCTCCAGATCAGACTTCTCGAGAGTAAATGGCACATTCATCAGAGACCTGACTGATTTCTCCACCGGGCACCGATAAAATCCATTGCTCGCATCGATCGCATCATAAAGAATCTTAGCCTTCTGAACATTTTTCTTCTCTATTTCGTTCAATCCCCCCTGTGCAAGGAGATCCTCAAACACCAAGCCACACATATAGATTGTAAAGCAAGGAGGGGTGTTGTACAAAGACTTGTTCTCAGCATGGATTTTGTAATCCAGCATGAGGGGGGTGCTCTGTTGGGCATGTCCAATAAGGTCATTTCTGATTATAACAATGGTTACCCCGGCTGGCCCTACGTTTTTCTGAGCTCCAGCATAGATGAGCCCAAATTTAGAGACATCCACAGGCTTGGAGCAAAAGTTGGAGGACATGTCAGCAACCAGAAAGGTAGTGTCCCCTTTGGGCGTAGGGTAGTCCTTAAACTCAACACCATGAATGGTCTCATTGGCACAAATATGCAAGTATTTTGCGTTTGGGTTTAATTGGATTTCCTCCTCAGCGGGTACTCTTGTATACTTAGTAGCCTTTCCAGACCAAGCCAGATTGGCCTTGCAAAACCTCTGGCCTTCTTTGAAGGCCTTGTCACCCCATGATCCAGTCACAATATAATCTGCTGTATCTTCTACACCACACAAGTTTAACGGCAAACAAGAAAACTGTGTTGAAGCCCCACCCTGAAGGAAAAGGACCTCATAATTTGCAGGAATGCTAAGAAGCTCACGCAGATCAGATTCAGCCTTTTGTATAACAGATGTGAACTCCTTACCTCTGTGGCTCACCTCCATTATGCTCATCCCCGAGCCCCTCCAGTTGTAGAGCTCGGCCTGCGCCTTTTTTATAACATTTTCAGGCAAAGTCGCTGGCCCTGCAGCGAAATTGAACACGCGACCTTCTTCCTGCACTGGATCTGAGAATCCCGTACGTGGGGTTGCAGAAGACGGTACCACTGCTGTGCATGTGACAGAGAGGGTTTTGCGTGATGAGTCGTGGGTTTTTTCTCTCAGGCATAAGGATGGTGTGCATAGCTTGGTTCCGGTGATTGAAGACAAGGAACCCAAATTGTTATTGGGCAGGAATGTCTGCTGGAAGGTTGCAGAGGCTGCCATTGATTGAAAGCTCTTAAGGATAGTTAAGAAAAACGGAAGAAAATCGGTTTGGTATTGACGGATCTAATAGCTAAGGGCAGGCGAATAAAACGAAAACGAAAACGAAGCCCAAGAAACTGGATCTGCAGTCCCCAATGTAAGCAGCGAACAGCAGAGAATGTATGAAAGATCTTGCCTACAAATACCCGAATCAACACTTCATTTTGTTTCCCTAGGGTTTTTTTTTTTTTTTTTTTAAAGCAAATTATATGATATAGATTTTATTTTAAAAATAAAATAAAAATAAAACAAAATACAGGTTTGTTTTGATGGTTTTTATTTTAAAAATAAAATAAAAATAAAACAAAATAAAATAACAAGGTTTATAGTAATAATAATCTAATTTTTTATCAAATTGGTAAATTGGTATATGAGATTTTTTTACTCTTAATTTGAACTTGTGATTTTTTAGGAAGAAAAACTCACATTATTTTGAGACACTTAAAACTCATTGGACCTCACTTTATGTATCAAGTTATGTTCAAGTAAATACTTATACTATATGATTTTGCTTAGCTAAAATTTCATTTCATTTTTTATTAGTTAAAATTTCATTTTCTTTAAACCAAAAAAACAAGTTAACAACCCAAAGACATGTAGCAAGGGTGAAAATCCACCCTTAAGATTTTGTCCAATAATATAACTACACATAAAATTCTTGAAATTGTATCAACAAAAATTATGTAAATAACCTTAAATATTTTAGATTTTTTTCTTAAAAGCAAAATTAAATAATACAACAAATCCAAAGTTAATGCAATTTTGTTAAATTTGAATGAAATAGGTATTAAATATGGTCATAGTTTAAAGGTTCTACTTTTTGGTGTTTTTTTAGGTATATTTTTCGATCAATTTTGCTTTATTTTTTGTCAAAAATTATTGAAATTGGAGATAATTCAAGTATCCTAAGGTTTGAGGGGTTTTCCAAAATACTAAATCCATTTATACATTAAAAAATACAATTTAAACAACAACGTTAAATTCTCACAAAAAAAAATCAAAAGATAAAACATTTAGACACATTAAATATGCACACACCTTGTGCTATACAAATTTATTGGGATTGAAATTAAATTATAAGTAAGGTTATTTTCAAATTTATACACACTAAGGTTATTTCCAAATTTATAAACATCAATTATGTAACATATTGTTCAAAATAGCTATTAATGTCACTTGACTATTATTTATTTAGATGACCCCTCTCAAGTTTGAGATAATATAATTTTGACCAATTTAAATATTGTTCAATGAGGGTGTTATTCCACTACCACATATTTGTGGTGACTAAGAGCATTAGTATTGTTATTTAAAATAATTATAATTTTAATGTAAAATTAATTATATTTATTTTCATTTATATTTTTTGAATTATAATATTATATAGGTTTTTTATTTATATAAATAGATTAAGTTGAAAAAATAATTCATATTTGTAACAATTATATAGTGATATTATAATATATGAAAATGAATATAATGCATAAAAGTGTAAGTGTGAATTGAAGATGAAGACAAAAAGAGAAGTTAGGGATAATGATTTTATGAAGATCACTTGAGATAGTTATGGAGATACTCATGGAAGACAAGGTGGAGATAGGAGAGTTATGGAGATGGTTGAACAAACACTCCTATTATAACATGGTTGTTATAGTTACCTATTCTTATATAAGGGACCTCATTGTACATTATTGTATCATGAGAGAATGCTAGATTAATACAATGTGATCATAAGTATATTGTTGTTGTTATGGTTACATAATTTATATGTGCATATATTTGTGTTTGTTGGGCCAATTCCCAATAGAAGTGAATAGAATTTTAAAACAAATTTTAAAATAAATATTGGTTTACTAATTACAACTCGGCTGGACTAATAATAAGTGTTGAGTAACAACTTATTAATAAAACAAAACCCATTTAATTAAAGTAGAAACTACTTTTATTAGATTATTAGGTATATGGCTCAAAATTAATCTACATATAAAATTGGACCCTAAACCGTGTCATTCATAAAACCTACACCATTAAAAGGTAACATTGAGGGAAAAGTGTCATTAGAAAACTTGGCTACCTAAAAAGAATAGGTGAAATCAATATATGTATCTTTGAATCCAACCACATGAAAGTATGTTAATACGTGAAGAAAAAATATTTCAATACGTAATGCACTAGGGATGGAGGAGAGCCGAGCGATTTTCAAATTCTGGTTCTGGCGGGATTATCTTGGGTTGCAGGTTTCATGGCTTTTTGCTCTCGACAGACCGCGTAGTTTACTCGGATGAAGGTGGTATAAACCATAACGGCTTCTTTAGTTTAGTTAGGGAGGAGTCTTGTATTTGGTTAGTGTGCTTAATCCTTTTTTCTCGCTCTCTACCAGACCCATCGACCTCTAGACTTAGCAGTCTGGCTTCCTTCCTTGCGTATTTATTTTGGAATGACAGGAAGTTAAGGGCTCGGGCCAGCGAACTGAAAGTTTTCATTAGCAACGGGATCCTGGCCCTTATGATTGGGTCCACTGTCTTTTCACCTATTACTTTTGACTTTCCTTTGTTTGGTTCTCAATCCCGAAGAGCCAGTTCATAGATTGGTTTTATTGTTTTTTCCAGAAGTTGTGTTTACTTAAGGTTAGGTGGCATTTTGTAATGGAATGTGAGGTTAGCACCCACTTGGGTGTGGTAGACGAGGAACCTTGGGATCACATGAGCTTCCTCTCTACGGTGGATGATCTATGCAAAAAATGAGGTAGTAATGGCCCACTAAATACGACTTCATGTGAACCTACTACTCTTTTGGCGGAGGCTTTTCCTTCTACTTTCTCTGTTCTAAAGTATATTTACTAGCCTTCTTCGTCGCATCTTTCCTTTTGTAAGGAAGCTCCCCGAGTTTCTGGACTACCTGCAGAAGACGTTAGTGTAGCTGGTGTTGTTAAGGAGTCTAGCACCAAAGGTTTTATAGCTAAAGAGATTGGTTCAAATACTACCCATATTGCTCAACCATTGGAGTCTAAGGGAGGTGGCTTGATAGGGAAGAGGTTCACACCTAAGCGGACTATGCGGGCATGGAAGCCTAAAAGAACTAAAAGGAAATTGGTTTGGGTATGGACATTGGGTTAGAAGAATCGTGTTCACTCGCCATGTGTGCTCTAGTGGGTAGGCTGGTTTACCGTTTTCTTTGTAAAATTTTTGTCTCCGAGTGGATGCACCTTACTTGGAAACCCATTCTGGGTTATTCCCCGATGCTTCTGGCATTGCCAAGGGGTTGGTTTGGCTTTGTCTTCAAAACCCTTGAAGACACTACTCGAATTTTAGAAAAAATTTGGGTGTTTGAAGGTGGCAGCCTTATGCTTAAGAGGTGGAGGATTGAGTTCAATCCGATGACAGAGTATTTTAGCTATCATCATCTCTGGGTTTTTCTCTCGGGTCTTTCGTTGCATCTGTGGAATTCTAAAGCTACGGAGGCCATAGGAAATGTTCTGGGACGTTTCATTAAGGTAGCAGAGGACACGTTACATTCCAATGACAAAAGATTGGCTAAAATTCTTGTGGAAGTGGATATTCATGGTGGATTGTTGGAATCTTTGGAGATTGAATGGCGTGGTCTGGTTTTTGCTCAGAGACTAGACTATTTAGGGATTTCTTTCCATTGCTCGTGTTGCAGACAAACTGGACATCTAAGGAAGGATTGCCACCATCCTTTTGGAGCGCCTATTGACGAGGCACTCTCGGAGGAGAATATCACAAGTGGCTACTCTTCGGAGATGGAGGTGCAAGAGCATGGACCTTTTTCGGGTGCTTGGGACTTGGACAACCCATCATCCCCGAACAACTCCTTTGTTGGTAAGTTGAGACACTGTGTACCTTCTCTATATTGCATTTTATCTGCATGGGAAAGAGACCATCTCGATTCTTTTTTTCCTTCGGAGTCAAGTTTAATCAAGGAGTTTGTTAAGACTGTGGTTCATGATAAAGTTTTAGAGGATTTGGATCTGAATCCTGAGACTGTTTTAGTTACTCTCGATTCGTTGTTAGTTGGGTGTTTGCCTACCACCTCCACTGTTGATACTCTTGATGTGATTAACCCAGTACTTCCTGAGATTTTGTCGGCGGAAGATTCACCTCTCCTACCTGGGTATGGAGAACCTGCAACAAGTGAGCATTCTTTGGATAGGATGTTATTCGACTTGGTACCATTTTATAGGGAGGTTGCTAGTCTTGTCCCAATTCTGACTTACTTGGGGAAAGTTGTTGTGGTTTCGGGGGGACCCAGTGATGTGGAAAAATCCTCTGGTGGTTTAGGAGTCTTGTCTGGGAAGGACCTTGCATGGTCACGGGGTTTGGGACTTGAATTTTCACCAGTTAAGACTAGAATTGCCCGCAAAAAATTGGGTACAAACCTTTCCTTTTTGGCTAACCAACTTTCTACTACTATTGACCAAGGGGCGCTTAGAGGCATAAAAGCCCTCGCAAGGGAAAAATCATGATACTACTTTCTCTTAACATCAGAGGGGTAGGAGGACCCCTAAAAATGGCCTCTATGCGTAGGCTTATCTCAAAGACTTTACCCAATGTTATTTTTCTACAAGAGACCTTAACGAATGAGGAGAAGGCTAGGAATTTCATGTTTTCTCTCAGGCCTGATTGGATGACTTGTGTAGTTAGCTCAGTTGGAAACTCGGGGGGCCTTCTAGTGTCTTGGGATCCACGTTTTTTTGTATTCTCGCATGTCCTCACTTGTGGTGGTATTTTCTTGACAGGTTCCAATCTAGTAGATAAAAGGAAGCTTACACTTTTGAATGTTTATGGTCCTTGCACAAACCGAAAGCTTTTTTGGAAAAAAATGGAAGATAGGGGATTGTTAGCACATACATATTTGATTATGGCAGGGGATATGAACTTCACCTTACTCAGATGAGATTTGGGGTATTGCAGCTTTGACAGATCCTGTGGCAGTCTTTTTCAGGGATTTGATTGATAATTCATTACTGGTGGATGCGGCTCCGACATAGTTGGCACCTACGTGGCGTAATGGTAGATCAAGAGATTATAGTATTGCTAAAAGACTTGACAAATTCTATGTGACATGGGATCTTATAGGTCCATCTATGAGGTATAGATTGTGGGTGGAATTTTCTTTCATATCTGATCATGCCCCAATTTTATTACAACTGGATATTGGACTGTCAGTGGTAGCTCATCCTTTTAAGTTCAATCATGTTTGGTTATAAGACGATTCATTTGCTACTTTAGCTAGTGAAGTTTGGAATGATGTTCAGTTTCAACAAGTCGAAGGGGCACAAAGGAGATTAGTCGAGAAGCTATCCCTCCTTACAAAATGAGTAAAATTATGATTGAAAGAAAAAAGTTTTCGGGAACGGGAATTTTTAAAAAAATTGGAAGTTGAACTGGAAATGCTCTATGATCAGAAAATTAGAGGACTTCTTAATGATGATTTTGATAATCATTTGATGTTTTTGGAGGTGGAGCGTAACAAATATCTGTTGGAAGAAGAAGAACGATGGAGGCAAAAGAGTAGGGCTATCTGGATTAAGAGTGAAGACAATAATACAAAATTCTTTCACAGATTTGCGAGCTGCACGAGGAACAAAAAACACATCTGGGACATCACAGATGAAGATGGTCGAGTTCATTCAGGTCAGGAGACTATTAAATATGAAGCAATTTCTTACTTTAATTCTTTCTTCCAAGACACTGACCAGTTTAATTTGAGTGATCAGTTAGCTACTGTTTGCTTGTACCCAAAGCTTGTATTGGAGGACAAAGTAACTACTCTTGAAAAGCCTTGCACAATTGAGGAAATTTTAGATGTTCTTAAAGGTTTCACAAAGGATAAAAGTCCAGGCCCTGATGGGTGGACTGTAGAATTATTCCTTCACTTCATTGATATGGTTGGTCCATATTTACTTGTTGTTGTGGAGGAAACTAGAATTCGTGGTGAAGTTTTCCGTCCGATCAATTCTACCTTCATAGCTCTGATTCCAAAAGCCAACCTTCCTAGTTCCTTCACCGACTTTCGCCTGATATCTCTGTGCAATTTATGCTATAAGATTATTGCAAAGGTAATAGCGAGGAGAATAAGACCAATTCTCTCTTGTACTTTGTCTGAAGAACAATTGGGTTTCCTCAAGGGCAGACATATTTTAGATGCAATAGGGACAACACAAGAATGTCTTCACAGTATTAAGGGAAAAAAACTACAAGCTATCATTTTGAAGCTGGATTTAAAAAAGGCTTATGATTGCACAAACTGGGATTATCTAATGCTTATGCTTATTCATTGTGGCTTTGGACTACTTATGACAAACTGGATTATGGGATGTGTTGCCTCAACAACATATGCCATCCCGATCAATGGGGAGGCCACTAAATTCTTCAATAGTGGCAGAGGATTGCGACAAGGATGCCCACTGTCTCCTCTTTTGTTCATTCTAGTGATGGAGGGTTTGAGTCTCTCTCTTAAAAAAAGTCAATCTGAAGGAAAGCTATCCGGAATAAAAGTTTCTAAGATGGTTAAGATCATCCATCTACTCTTTGTGGATGGTGTGCTTATACTATCCAAAGCTTCACTTACTGAATGGAAAGAAATTCACACACTCTTAAATGCCTTTTGTGGTGCAACAGGATTGATGATCAACATTAATAAGTCTACCTTTTTACACTATGGTGTCCAACAAGGACTCCTAGATGATTTGAAAACATTGTTTCAATATAGTTTCTTGAATCTATCGATCAGGTTTAAATATTTGGGCTTCTTTTTAAAGTTGGACAGTTACAAGGTGGAGGATTGGCAGTGGCTTTTGCTGAAATATGAGAACCGTGTCTTCCATTGGTGCAATCAATTTCTTTCTTTGGGAGGAATATTTGTTTTGATTAAAGCGGTGCTCGAAAGCCAACCAATTTATTGGATGGCCTTGGCTCACTTCTCGACCTCAGTTCTGAACCGGATTCGTAAGTTGGTTTTCTCCTTTCTCTGGTCTGGTAACAAACAAGCTCTGACCTTTCACTTGTGCAATTGGGAGACCATCTCAAAACTAAAGGTTTATGGCGGATGGGGTTTGAGAAACATCTATTATTTTTCAAGGGCATTGGCGACAAAAAAATTGTGGTGCGGATTGATGCATCCTGGCATTTGGCTGAGGGTTTTAAAAGACAAATACTTTCCCCACATCTCTGTGACGACTTGGTTGCTCTCAGCATCGCCAGTCTCGTCCTTTGGATCCCAAACCTAGAAAAACCTTCTAAATTCCTCACCTTTGATTGTGCATTGGCTTGCTTGGAAACCGAGTGAGGGAGATTCCATTATTGTTGGAAAGGATGAAATTATGGGCATAGGGAAGGATTCCACACTTACTGCGGAGTTGATTACTTGTTTAAATAGTAAAAATGTGTATTTTCTTTATCAATCTAGTCGAGCTCCTCTACAGGGGTCGATCTACTCCAATTGGCTTGACAATACAAACTTGGGTCTGGAGGGTGACTTTGCTTCTGCATGGGATTTGTACATCATGAGCTTTATTGGAGCTGGCATTTCTTTATCTGACAGAGAGGATGAGTTAAGATGGACAAGTGGAGATAATTCGAGACAAATAACAACTAAAAATTTCTATAATGCTCTTGCAACCAAGTTGTGGAAAAAAAAATAGGAGGTTGGAGGAAAAATTTGTGGGGATGGGATTGTCCACAAAATATTAAGTTATTTGTCTGGATTGTCATTGAAGACAAAAAACTTACATGGAATAACCTTCAAAAGAGAGGTTGGGTTGGGCCAGGACTCTGTCATCTTTGTAAAGGAAATGGGGAAACTGGAACTCATCCTTTTGTACACCGCCCTTTCACTTGCACTGTATGGAAAAAGATCAAAGACGAGCACAAGCTTTCTACAGGGTGGACAAGATCAACAATGAAGGAATGTTTTGCAAACTGGGATTTTCAGAATCAAAATCTTTCATCCTTGCCAAATTTCGTATGTTGGTTCATTTGACTTGAAAGGAACTTGGCTATATTTGAGTCAAGGAATCCATCTATTGAGAAGGTTTCTTTTCTCTCCTTAGGTGCGGTGAGAAGCCACAGGCCACAGGAAACAATGCACTCCATTAGTCACTCAATCCATACTTTACCAGTTGATAAAATCATAGGTTGGTTTGATGGGTCTGCACAAAAAAATGGGGAACAAAGTGGCGCGGGAGGAGTCATCAAAATCAATGAACATACAATCTACAAGTGGACTCTTAACTGTGGCAGAGGAACAAACACAAGAGCGGAACTTTTGGGTGTTTGGGCTTCTCTTACCTTGGCTCATAAACTCTCTATCATAGACTTTCATGTCATAGGGGATTCAAAAATAGTAATTGATTGGCTTAATGAAAAAGGATATCTACAGGCAATCTCAATAGACTGTTGGAAGGACGGGATAAAGGAGCTCTTCAAGTTTTTTTCATTTATTTCTTTTACGCATGTATACAAAGAAAAGAACCAAGAGGATGATTTTTTATCAAAAAAAGCCCTCACTTCGCACCTAGGATCCATAGTATATAATCAGTGGGAAGATGGTCAAGAGGGACCAAGGCTCTTTTTAAAGTTGTACTAGCAGTCCTTCTAGTGGGCATTTTCTGTGTGAAGACTTGTATGAAGGATGTTTTGTATTTTTGCATGTACGAAAGACAAAAAATTATTTTTGTAAAAGTTGTGTCTTATGTTTGGACAATCTATCAAGCCAGTTTTTGAAGGGCCTTTTGATGTGCTATGTAGTTTCTCTTATATGGTTAGAGATCATTACTCAAGGAAAATAACATGAGTGTAATGATTTTGATTATATAAACAAATTATAGAAATTAATATAATGTGCAATTTTCAGTGGAAAAAAATATGTTAATAGGATTTTGGTTAATTGATAAAATTGTAGTGTTTTATACCATTAATAAAGTTTAATAATGAAATATGTCATATCCACAATTATAAAATATATTTCCTTTTGTATTTTGCTTTTGGTGAGTCATTTTGCCTATGCAAGTGGATTGTTTCATGTGATTGTAAAATATCTTTGTCTTTTTTGTTTTGCTTTTGGTGAGTCATTTTGCTTATGTAAGTGGATTGCTTCATGTGATTATAAAATGTTTTTGGCTTTTGGTGAGTGATTGTTTCATGTGATTGACATGAAATACAAGTCTCTAACAAATTTGTGAAAACATACCTCCACCTATAATGTCTTAGTCAAAGAAACCTTTTATAATATTGCAAGTCAAAGGCACATCCTATTATGATACTCCAAAAATGGGAATGCATAATATAATAGGAAGCATTTTGTTTAAAACAACAAAAGACCTATGTATAAATAGCCTTGGCCTTATTCTTTGTATCATTATGCATTGTGAAGATTTGATGTATTAATTATGCATTGTGAAGATTTAATGTATTAATTATGCATTGTGAAGATTTAATGTATTATTATACACATGTATACATGTACATACATATTTGTATTTCATGCATGGTCAAGATTTAATGCATCATTATACACATGTATGCATTGTCAAAATTTAATGTATCAATATACACATGCATACATGTACATAAAGATTTGTATCTCATGCATGGTCAAGATTTAATATATCATTATACACTTGCATACATGTACATAAAGATTTGATGGATCATCTCACCTTTTGCTAGAATGTGAAATGCAAATTGTTTTTTCAATTCAAATTATAAATTATATTAATTCTAAATAATATTAATGAGGATAATGCACCATCAAGATTCAATGCACTATTACAAAGACAAGAAAAAGAGCTAGACGGATCACTCCACCTTTCCTAGATTTTGGAATACACATCTTTTTTTTTTTTGTTAGTGCAAATTATGTTGGATGCTAAATCATAGAAAGGTGAAGAATTGTGGTGATTTACATGTGACCTACAATAGTTATACAATAGTTAAGGGTTTGAATGATGTTGGTTGGTAATTGTAAATAGAGTTATTGATGTTTTTTTTTTTTTTTTTTGAGTGATGTGGACTTAATAAGATTGGTTGGAGATTAGTTTTTTTGCTAAGTAAATTTTGCAAAGTTAGATTGTGTGGTTATTGATGCATTAATTTTGAAATGTAGATGTATAAGTATTGTAGAAATTGGAGTCAGTTGATTTTAGCTCGAGTGATTGAGAGGAATGATTCTTATCCTCTCTACACGAGTTCAATTCTCGTAAATGACATGTTGAGCTCATAATAAGTATGTTGTTGTAATGGCTTCTAACATTGTTATTGGCTAGCTTTATCTACCCTGTCAAAATCACACTTACCCAAAAAAAACCAATTACTTTTAAAAAAATTTAACTTCAATTTTCCAAAATTAATAATAACTTAAAAAATACTTACCCAAAAAAAACCAATTACTTTTAAAAAAATTGAACTTCAATTTTCCAAAATTAATAATAACTTAAAAAATAATTAATCTCATAATTTTCAATGCATAATTTACTATTATTTGGTTTAGCGAAAGCGACGTGGAGTTCAATTTGGTAGGGATTTGAGTACGAGAGTTGTCAATGGGTTGGTGCACATCAGAATCGGGTTGGATTACACGTGTTGTAATGGTGGGTAGGTGGTTGTTGCGTTCTTAAAGAATGTTTCGTATCACTTAGATATCGGTGGGGCCTCTTGTTGTTGGCAGGAGTAGGTATGCCTTTCTTAATCTTCAACAATCCCACGTGGACGTGCTTAGTATTTCGTAAGCAATCTCCCAAAACAAATTTTGAAAGGTGCAGAGTATAAACTCATCATTAACAAATTGATATTTACATAGTTGGAAACCAACTTCAGGTTAGGAAGGTTGGGCAAACTGAGCATGGTGGTGGGCCATATGACTCAATGACAAAAAAACAATCTTTGTTTTGACTCAAAAGTCTATAAGGAGATGAAGTTCAAACATGGGAATTGTGGGGTTGGTAGAGAGTAGGTAAAGGTTTCTAAGGAGCACTAGTGTAGAATTGTTGTGTATGTGGATTTGTGGTTGGTATATTTTGACTAGGTTAAAGGTTTTCAAAAAGGAGTAGGGAGGCAAGTTGTTTAAGATATTGACATTGATTTAGGATTAAATACCCACACATGCATAAATTGGCATATAAAAAAGTAATAAAAAGCCAAAGACATCTACTTCTCACCTACCTAATTCAAGTTGTGAAAGTTTTAGGTTCACATTATATCTTATGAAGTTTATTAGAATTTTGTGATAAATTAAATATTATATTTAATTAAAATAATAATAATAAAGTTATATATTATGATTAGGTGTTGAATTTTGATAAGAAAGTAAATTAAAAAGAAAAAGATATTTTAATTATATAAACTAATTCAAGGTACTATAAGATAAGTGTATGTGATTGTTATTTTATGCATATTCATATATGTAATATGTTTAGTTGAGAAAGAGTAAAAATAATCAAATGATAAAAAAAATATGTTAACATGGTCTTGGTTAGTAAAATATAGATGTGGTTATATACTTCATTGATGTTCAAATCCTTTGAGGTATGTGTTCACTTTTTATGGATTGACATCTCTGTGTAAACAAATTGTTTAATGCATTTGAGGTGAGATAAAAATCGTAAATAAATTTGATATAATACATATTATAATTATAGGTTGAAATTGTTTTTATAAGATATAAATCTCATCTACATCTTATGTTAAACGATACCATTTGTTTATGTTGATATAAACATTTTTGAACGTGTATAAATGTTTGAATTAATTAGTAGAAAATAATTTTTATGTCATATTAATACAAGAGAGAGTTGCAAAGTAACTAATTCTTCTTTCTTATGTTAAACGATAATTTGTTTATGTTGATATAAACATTTTTGAATGTGTATAAATGTTTTAATTAATTAGTAGAAAATAACTTTTATGTCATATTAATACAAGAGAGAGTTGCAAAGTAACTAATTCTTCTTTCTTGCTTTTAATTTGATGTTACATGTTTTAACATTGGAGCTCATGCTTCTATAGTTTTTAGTTCTCGCACTACCATAGTTTTTGTCTCCTCGTATTCTAATAAATGCAAGTTTTTTGTTTTCCCTTACAATAAATTCTTGTAACCTGAGAAGATGTACTTGGATAGTGATCAAACAGTATAAAAAATTAAGACTCTTACAAATGCTTTAATGTTGAACTAATAAGGAAGTTATTGAGCATTCCTGTTTTTGAAAATCCACAAAGTTTCACTTCGAAGATTTTCATATGAATTCATGACCAATCATACTAATATGAGATGCTCGTGAATAACTTGAAAACAATTTTGATTTGTGGTTTTAAGTGATTTTTAGTGGCCTTAAGCCTATAATCCATTACATATTGTTAGTGTGGAAAAAGTTGTGATGTTATTTCCAAAGTATGAACTTGAATTGCATGAAGTAGGAAGATTAAAATAAAAATACAAACCAATCCCCAAAGCAATGAATATAACTTAAGCTTATTAGAAATTATGAACTTAGCTCTTGTGTCATGTGACTCATAGGCATGACAATAGAAAAGATCGAGTTCTTACAAATTGTACCATCACATAAGAATGACAACAAAAAATATCTAGTTCTTGCAAATTGTACCATCACATAAGAATGATAACAAAAAATATCCAGTTCTTGCAAATTGTACCATCACATAGTTAATTATTGAAAAATCAAACAAAAATGCTCAATATTGCTTTGTAAAAAGTGATTTTTTTTTTCTTAAACTCAATATGGAATCCAAGAAACAACAAAAACATAGTTTGAGATCTTAGAGGAAAATAAAATATACTTAAACATATGGTGTAGAGCACAATATGATGGTTTGGTTATATGTGGTTCATGCAAATGTAGTTTGCATAGTTAAGTTATATTTTAAAAGTAGAATAGATGGGTTATAGGTTCACATTAGAAATATAACATTTAGAATAAATAATGGGCCATTACCTCAGTGTCCATTCACTTCAAAGATGGGAAACCTTATTACTACACAAATTTATATTTTATTTTTGGTGATGGAGGTAAAGCACCATATTTTATTTTATATGTGGCTATGTTTGGGATTTTACCCACAAACAATATTTGATCTAGATTGGATCATTATATAATTTTTCATCTATCTTGGCACTTTCTAGGGAGAAAATTTGGAGGAATTGGGTTGTAGGGCCCAATTTAATGGTAGGTCCTTGTTTGGAAATTTACAGTCTGAGACCTTCCAAAGCCATTTTGAGGCATCAAATGACATTTTTTATGGTCAAAACTTTATGAACGTAGCTCTCATCCCCTTGACATTCTTTTACACATCGAGACCTTTCCAAAGGTGTGAAAATCACCTCAGTCAGAGCTCGTATGCAAAAGTTATGCCTCCCACAAGTTGACCTACCTTGTTGACAACCATGGTAGCGAGTGGATGCCACGTCATCCTGTTGGAAATACTAATACAACTGAGAGGGGGGGGGTGAATCAGTTGTATATAAGCTTAAACAATTTTACACCTTCTTAACAATTATTAATATTTCTTCATGGGTTATCAAGCAGCATACAACATATGAACAGTACG
>SNQJ01S0156732.1:24529-39739 GCA_010110895.2 Picea sitchensis
AAAAAAAAAAAAAAAAAAAAAAACCCTAGGGAAACAAAATGAAGTGTTGATTCGTGTATTTGTAGGCAAGATCTTTCATACATTCTCTGCTGTTCGCTGCTTACATTGGGGACTGCAGATCCAGTTTCTTGGGCTTCGTTTTCGTTTTCGTTTTATTCGCCTGCCCTTAGCTATTAGATCCGTCAATACGAAACCGATTTTCTTCCGTTTTTCTTAACTATCCTTAAGAGCTTTCAATCAATGGCAGCCTCTGCAACCTTCCATCAGACATTCCTGCCCAATAACAATTTGGGTTCCTTGTCTTCAATCACAGGAACCAAGCTATGCACACCATCCTTATGCCTGAGAGAAAAAACCCACGACTCATCACGCAAAACCCTCTCTGTCACATGCACAGCAGTGGTACCGTCTTCTGCAACCCCACGTACGGGATTCTCAGATCCAGTGCAGGAAGANGGAACCAAGCTATGCACACCATCCTTATGCCTGAGAGAAAAAACCCACGACTCATCACGCAAAACCCTCTCTGTCACATGCACAGCAGTGGTACCGTCTTCTGCAACCCCACGTACGGGATTCTCAGATCCAGTGCAGGAAGAAGGTCGCGTGTTCAATTTCGCTGCAGGGCCAGCGACTTTGCCTGAAAATGTTATAAAAAAGGCGCAGGCCGAGCTCTACAACTGGAGGGGCTCGGGGATGAGCATAATGGAGGTGAGCCACAGAGGTAAGGAGTTCACATCTGTTATACAAAAGGCTGAATCTGATCTGCGTGAGCTTCTTAGCATTCCTGCAAATTATGAGGTCCTTTTCCTTCAGGGTGGGGCTTCAACACAGTTTTCTTGTTTGCCGTTAAACTTGTGTGGTGTAGAAGATACAGCAGATTATATTGTGACTGGATCATGGGGTGACAAGGCCTTCAAAGAAGGCCAGAGGTTTTGCAAGGCCAATCTGGCTTGGTCTGGAAAGGCTACTAAGTATACAAGAGTACCCGCTGAGGAGGAAATCCAATTAAACCCAAACGCAAAATACTTGCATATTTGTGCCAATGAGACCATTCATGGTGTTGAGTTTAAGGACTACCCTACGCCCAAAGGGGACACTACCTTTCTGGTTGCTGACATGTCCTCCAACTTTTGCTCCAAGCCTGTGGATGTCTCTAAATTTGGGCTCATCTATGCTGGAGCTCAGAAAAACGTAGGGCCAGCCGGGGTAACCATTGTTATAATCAGAAATGACCTTATTGGACATGCCCAACAGAGCACCCCCCTCATGCTGGATTACAAAATCCATGCTGAGAACAAGTCTTTGTACAACACCCCTCCTTGCTTTACAATCTATATGTGTGGCTTGGTGTTTGAGGATCTCCTTGCACAGGGGGGATTGAACGAAATAGAGAAGAAAAATGTTCAGAAGGCTAAGATTCTTTATGATGCGATCGATGCGAGCAATGGATTTTATCGGTGCCCGGTGGAGAAATCAGTCAGGTCTCTGATGAATGTGCCATTTACTCTCGAGAAGTCTGATCTGGAGAGTGATTTTATCAAACAGGCAGCAAGCGAGGGCATGTTGCAGCTTAAGGGACACCGATCTGTGGGAGGAATGAGGGCTTCAATTTATAATGCAATGCCATTGGCAGGTGTGGAGAAACTGGTATCATTTATGAAGGTCTTCCAAGCTAACCATTAATTAAGTCTCACAGAATTCGTGGGCCCAAATCTGGAAGGCTAGTTATAGATCTGCTCTTTTATAATTAGTTAGTCTGAGTGTTTTTTCATGAAATGCATAAATTGAGTGTATCTTCATAGTTAGTTTGAGTCTTATTACTCTAATGTGAAGAGTTGAGGGTCTGAGAATCTCAAGAAGATTTTGGGGTCGGGAAAAGCCAGTTGATGAATTTGGGAATTTGTATTACTGGTACATCTTCCGAGGCAATGTATTTGAAGATTCTTCTGTCTACCTGGTAATAATTTTAGTCAATTGCTTTGTTAGTTCTGCTCCTCTCGCCCTTTTTATATCCTATTTGCGATTCTTCGTGTAATATTATTTTACCAGTTTCATCTGGAATCTAGAGCATTAAATGTAATAACCATGTAGTTGTACTATTACACGTTGGAAAGAATAAGGCATGCTACTTTGTCTGTAATATGATCTATGGAGTGCTTACATCAATTTCTCTTACATGTTGAATGCTACATTTCTTCTGGTTAGTGAGGTGTTAGATTGCATAGTTAGAACTTTTTCAGCTTTGTATTTCTAGAAATGAATTACTTCTTATAGATTCATTCCAATACAGCTTTTTTATTCACGATTTGTTTCTACGACAAGCCCGCAAACAGTGTAAAAGAGATCCCATCCAATGGAGGATGACTCATGAGTGGGAAAAGTAGCTTTTTTGTTTTATATTTTGTTGAATCTGAAATTTGATGACTCATGAGTGGGAAAAGTAGCATTTTTGTTTTATATTTTGTTGAATCTGAAATTTTATCATATGAATAATTGTGGACGGTAGTATGAAATAGTTTAAAACAAGTACAATTACTCGAGGGCTTGTTTGATACTGGGAATAGTTGAAAGAAAATTTAATAAAGCATTTCATTTTTTAAAAGTGGCAATCTAGAGAACCTAAAGGGTTAGCTCAAGTGGTTCTGAGTCAGATGTGAAGTTATTTCTAGCGGAGGAGTTCACGGGTTTGAATTTCTTGTTCCCCTTGGAATTAGGCCCCGTAATTATGGTTAACAGTTACCCCATTTACCATCCACAAAGTGGGAAAGTACTCAGGGATTTCCCGTGAGGTATTCCATTGGAAAAAAAGAAAAAAAAGGTGGCAATCTACAAACTTTCCTTTAGTTGAAGTGATATGCAAACAAGTTATGCAAGGAATGTGAAGTTAAAACAACAGGTGACCATTATGTTAGTTCCGTAGCAACACACAGGTTGCAGGTATCAGGAATAAGAGATACACACACAGGTTGCAGGTATCAGGAATAAGAGATACTATGCCGGGGGCTTATTTCAGCATGATCCCAATCTAGAGATGATTCCATGTTCCAGCCTTTAACAAGGGTTGTGAGCGAACTTAATTGAGAGACTTATCAGTCTGTTTTAAATGCATGACTGATAGTCAAAGTAGCTGACAAAATTCTTTAGCCATCCCTGCCCGTCAGTTTGCAATTTTCCAACCTAATCTGGAATCTTCAAACATGATAAAAATGGTCCTCATAATTACAATGAGAGCTACCAAATTTGAGTGACTATTTGCATTCAATCACAAGTAAAGATCCAAGTAGGAAAACATTTGAAGGCTAAGCCTTGAAGCCCAGATTTCAAACCTTATGGTATTTTGCTAGTTGCTCCAAAAGTTTCTGTAATTTACTTTGTTGTCTGCAACAATGATCTACCAGAGTTCAAAAGAACACCAAAAGGGCATAACGAGGCATCATGAAAGCACAAGGTAAGCCATTTCCTTTTATCTCTATTAACACATGTATAGAAATGCAAGGGAGTTGCAGGGGATTCACTATGTTTAATTATCCAACAAATACAGTAAGAATTAACACTTTAACTTAATAGACTCCTAACTTTAAGAGGCAGAATATTAAAAGGTCTACAACAACACACTATCAAACCCTGTTGCACTTTCTTTCAATCCTCTTGGCCATGTGCTCTTGTTTGTGACATATCTTGCCTACAGCATTTGTGTTGGCAGCCAAACAAGTTGGTAATGCAGTTATACAAAGTATTGATTTTAAGTTTTCCAAGGAAGTATTGATTTTAAGTTATTAGTGGATGATCTTTAATCTTGTGCCCAATGCCTTGTCACCTAGATTATCCACTTGGAATGTTCATATATCTAATCGGATATATGAATTTTGAAGTAAAATTTCCATAGTTTATTTCAATTCCCGTTTCTTTACATCTTTTGAAAGGTCTACTTAGCACATACTAGCCTAGGATTGCATCATGTTACTGAAAGCGAACAAAACTCCCAATAGGAGTTACCCAAGTATGCATAAATTTCTAGTACGGCATGGGAAGGTCTGGATTTTAGACTGGTCAAAAGTAAAACAATGTGCCTAAGTACTCATTTCAGGAGATTCATACGTGATGAGAGTCACTCCTCGTAGTGACCTCCACACCATAAATATCTTCACTTCCCCACATCGTAAATATCTCCAGTTCTCTTCTGCTTGTTGTAATTTGTTTGCATGTACAGTTCACTAACTGAATGTAAAGGTAGACTGTATGAGGTGTCTTTGCATGCCCAGTTCAGGGGCAACTTGCACGTGGTTGGCCTTATCCAGTGAACACTCATCCTCAGCTTTATATTTTTATTTATAACTATTAATGAAGAGTGTACAATATCAGTTTTGCTGGGATATTTGTGTTCGTCTTTCTATTCTCTAATCTGCAAGTATCAGTTTGGTATAGGAGCCTGACTACCAGTCCCCTTTCACACATCGGGGCATCTGATTGTACTTTCTCATTTCAGGCTTCTGCTCCTGTCTTCAGCCTTTGATATACCCACTCAATATATCCGGCGCACTGCTAGTTTTCTGTTCATTTCAGCACGCCCAAATCTTCAGATGTATGTATTTTATTGTTGAAGGTCCAATTCTTGCACATCTGGAGCTTCATCCACATTCTCGGCAATTCTGTTTGGGCATTTTCCTGAGGTGCTGCATTTTTTGCTAATTTTCTGTGGTTTCAGAGGCTGCAATTTTTGTCTGCAAGATATTTCTTCTCTCTTGCTGCTGCTGTGTATGATTTTGTACTCAAGGAGATAAGAAAATTTTCAATTTCAGTTTTATAGCGATTTGTATTTAAAAAGAAACATTCTAGGGTTTTGTTTTGTGGGTTTTCTTTGTCTCTAGTCCATGGAGCTGTTTGCAGACACTCATGCTCCACGAACTGTGTATGACTCCAATCTACTTCAATTGTTAACAAATGAGATTTGCGAGCAATGTCAAGCACAGAGTGAGTTTCAAGAAAATTTGTTAAATAACATAACGGGTTTATTTTCTAATCTTCTGGCACAACAGCAACAACAAAGCACTAATAAACCTGCTGTTGTTACAATTACACCATCACAGTTTAATTTGGATACAAAGATATCCATTCCCTCTTTTGATGGCACGGGAAAAAGTTGATGATTGACTACGCAGTTTAGAAGCATTTTTCAAGACACAAGTTACCATCACCGAGGAGCAACAGTTCATGATTGTGGAGCTGCACATGAATGATCAAGCTCTTACTTGGTGGCAATCACATGTCCAACTTTTGGCTTGCACACAACGAGCCAAAATTCAGACTTGGGATGCATTCAAGAATGCCATCAGGAAGAGATTTTACCCACTCGGATACAAAGAGACATTGTTGGCTTCACCTTCGCAAATGCCAGAGTAGTCCATCCAACAATTAATTGAACAATTCAATCGGTTTGCAATCAAATTGGAGATCAAACGCTCCAATGAGATCCTAAGGATCAAGTTCATTTATGGTATATTCTCTCATTATAGGAGGGAGTTGGAACTCATCTCTATCGCTTTGTAGCAGGGATTTCAGTTTGCATTGAAGATGGAGACTAAACTACAGAAGGAATCTCCAAAACCTACCACATCATATATGCAATCATCTTCAAAGAAGACCCTTGTAGTTGCTTCTTCTCTCTGGTTCTTTCAAACAACCAACAAGAAGGGGAACAATTCTCCAAATGGTTACGAGGGGTTCACTTCCTCCTTTTAGTAACAGAAAAAGGCAGTATTGTGCTTATCAGAAGCACCCTGGCCATTCCACTGAAGAGTGTAAAGCTCTTCAGGAAAAGAAGGCCAAAGCTCTTCTTGCAGTCTGGCAACCAACCTCTGAGGGTGTGGAGATTCCAGTGCCCAATCCCCAAGAGAGTACTCCTCAGCTCATGGTCATGGTTCATGATTACTCTGCCAACAATAGAGAGGAACTCTTTACTTGCAATTGCCCAAATAAAGGATTGATTGGTAGAGCTTATCATTGACAATGAGAGTCAAAAGAATCTTATTTCCATAAAGCTGATTGATGACCTCCACTTGCTCACTATTACACATCCACACCTAAACCAGTTGGGATGGGTCACGAAGGCAGGAAAACCCTAGTGTAATGTTGCATATGCCATCCCCCCTTTCCTAGATACAATTCAATGTTACAATCGTAGAGCACTATTTGATGGCTATCACAAGACCTACAAGTTTCATAAGGATGGCAAGGTATATGAATTCACTTCTTCCACTGTCAATCCTTTCCTTTAAGTTTTTGGTAGGCCAGCTATCAAGCAAGTAAATTTGAGCAAATTCATGATGCTATATCATTCGAGGAGCTAAGGCAGACAATGTTAATAAGTTTCCTCCTCTGGTAATTAAATCTCATGGATGCATACTCTGATGTTTTTGATGAACCTATTACCCCCTTTCGGGGGAAACAATTTCAGATACACGAGTAGGGTGTCATGTTGCTGATTGGATGAAGTGTCATGCTCTTTTTCACCAGATCCTGACAAAACTCTTCATTGATCTCCATCATATTCTTGATTGTGATAGCTCAGCTATGGTGTAACTCACTTTTGTCCCCACTCCTCACATGACAAATACACTGTGGATTCAGTACCCTGGGGAACATGTTTTCTCTTAGAAGTGTGTCGTCTCTTGGGTAACCTGTATTACTAGGTGTTTAGGCTAGATAGAGTCAAAGTCCAATCATATTAACCACTTTCCACCTCCCCAGCTCATTCATTCCATTCACATAAAACATTATCTTGGTCATGTATGATTTCTCAAGGGTTAAAAGGAAAGGTCAAATCTAAAGCCTGGAATAAACAAAGCCACTAAGGCTAAGAGGTGAAGAGCACAATTAAAAGCTAATCATTGAGCTTGAGCAATGCCCCTCGCTATGAGGCCAATGCTCCAGTCCCGGGTTTGTCTATGAATATCTAAATAAAAGGGACTTGTTCAATAAACTGAACATATAAAGAAAAAGGCTTAAGGGGTAGTAAGAAACAATGTCGAGGTTGGTAACTCAATGCTAAGCTCCCTCAAGAAGGTATTTATAAAGAAAAAACCCTATCTAAATAAAGCTAGATGAATAATTAAATGAATAGCAAGACTTGTGCATGTCTATGACTTTGAGAGTCATCACATGAACCCGTTCCTTTCCCCCTTTTGTTATTAGTAATCATTATTATTACCTGTCTTTCACCTAGATACTTGGGAAGTATGGGTGTCTTAGGATTTGACTCATGTATAAGGGTCTACGTTGTGCCCCTTGGCAAGACCCAGGCAAGTAATAAAACTAAACCCTTTGTTATGATGTGTTGAAGGATGTCACCATGTGCTACCAATTAATGGCTTACTAAGAGGCTAGACCCATCACTTCGAGCACATATTATATATTGGGATCAATGTATATTTCTTGGATCATTTTGTGGATGGAGGAAGTAATGGTTGTATCATTTGACTAGTCTCGAACCATTTATGTGGACAGCGACATTTTTGGGGGGACTCACCTCCATTGGATTCTACTCGGTCCTTATGGGTGATTTTTATATTGTATTTGACCTTTTCTAAAAGGGACATTGTACCTTGTGATCATATTATTGTATTATTTTATTATTACTTGTATCTGGCCTGAGGTTTTTTCGGACAAATGGTTTTTGAACTCGTGGTTTTGAACTAACACATGGTTTTACATTGTAATTGAGGAGACTTCTCACCTATAAAAGGAGAAGTCCTCCATTTGAAATCGTTGGAGATTAATGAGAAGCATGGGCTACTGAGATCTATTATGTATCTATTTCTCTTCTTGTGAGGTTCTATCTATTTTTCAACGGGTAAATAATTTTTCTTGAAGGTTACTTGGAAGAACACGGCTGCTACAAGGCCAAAGAAGTGCTTATATGCTCCACTTGGAAGGGTTCACAGTAAGTTTACTTACCATCCCTTTGATCATTAGAGTTTCATTGTTCATGCATTAAGATAGGAAGTCTGATAACTCTTGTCTTTTGTCTGGCTAGCCTTTAAGATCACCTTGTTTGCACCAGGAGAGGTTCCATCACAGACCAATCCTCCCTTGCAATCTTGAAGAAATTCTTCAAACCTAGGTGGTGCTTGAGAGGCAATCCTTTGGGTGCCTTTCAACATTATTCTTTATCAACCCTAGGCTTCACTTGGATGTGAAGTGGTGTCTCCATAGCCCTCTAAGGTGCTGGTCTTCCTGCTATCTTCAACCACCAGAAACCCTAAAAAAAAACAAATCATCATTTTTTGTATTTTATTGAGCTCTATTGCACATCTTTTGGTCTATTTGCAACTGGTCGATCCCTTCAATAAGCCATCCTTTTCCAGTTGCTGAGGGTTTGAAATGTTCTCTATGCTATATATCAGTGTCTAACCAAACCCTAGGGTCACTCTATGCTATCAATGTCTAACCAAACCCTAGGGTCAGTTTCTGTTGTGAAATGTTCTCTATGCTATCAGTGTCTAACCAAACCCTAGGGTCAGTTTCTGTTATGATTACAGGCCTTAATTGCCTTAATCATCGGTTTCTGCCCTAAATAAACTTTTCCTCAAGTCTGCTATTCTCAGTTTGCAGGGCGTCTAGGAGCTAAAGCTAGAATTTATCTTCCCTCTTGGAAGGTCGTGGCAAGATGATAGATCTATTACTCGCAGGCTGTCTTAACAATTAAAACACCATAAAAACTGCTTAAACGTTTGATTGTGACCTGGATCGTTACCTCTGTCAAGGGTTTCGTTAACTGTCTGAACTGTAGCAAACAATGTCTCATTAAACAGTGGCATTTCTGCCAGCATACTTATTATCTTGAGTCTACTAAGGCACTAATACTCATTTATGACAATACACCCTTTGAACGGTAATGAATAGTGATAAATCTGTATTCCAAGGCTCTTTTTACAGCAGCGACTTTAAGAATCATAAATTCATTGATTGTTACAAATTATAAGAATCCTTTGGTGCTTACGAATCATATGTTTATACTTGACCAAATTTGCATTTACATGGTAATATTGAATGGTACAATTTATGACGCATTGGTATTGTGCAACAGAAACTTGTCAAGCATTGCTTGTTGTTGGCACACACAAACTTTAATGGTTCAATAAATGGTTGCTTGAACGGTATTGTGCACATTCTTTATTTAAATGCTCATCGAGTATATTTAATCACCTTCTTTGCGGGTTTATGCTATTTCCTAAGACAGTGCTAGAGCCCGATCTTGTTTTCTCACGAAGTGTTTAATTGAAGTAAAAGCTCAATGCCAACTGCCATCATTCCCATGTTCTATAGCGATCACACATACAAATTGCAGAGTTTGATTTAAGAGTGAGATCTTGGTGAGCGAATGATAAACCTAAACGTCGGCTTGATTTGCAGATCTGATCAATATTACGAATTCTGGTATATGCATTGTTGGCTGCGCTCTTTTGCATTTTTCTTATTGTCCAAACTTTGAACTGTGTCCAAGCATCAATTATGCAGAGTTGCCAGAACATCGATCCACTTTGTTACTAAGTAATATAATTTCTCTGTGTTGTCATTGTGAAATCGCATACTGAAAACTTGTTATATCATTGATACTGTTGGATTATACTGTGTGGGTTCATAGTTGTTGATTTTTCCGTGTTTTCTCACTTCTGCAATTTATCCCAATTCCGGTTTCAATCACTCCTTATCACTCCAAATGTTTAATGCCCATTCCCAATATTAATGAAATTTGCGGACATTAATATGCATTAAATACTCAAAATGAAATTTGACTGAAACACATGAAATAACTGATCTTTTCAATGGCTGTCTTAAAACTCAGAAATTAAACCAGCAAGCAAACATTTAATGACACAAAGATATTTGGTCAATCGACCCTAGAAAAACCAGTGAGAGAGAGGGAGTTCTTCTTATTTCTTCAATTTTTGGAAATTACATATCAGCAAAAATAAAACCAACAACATTTACTTATCTCTTCCCTCGATTTCCGTGCTTGAAATTAACTGGAAGAAACCCAAACACAACCACCTCGAAATCTGTGCACAGACAGCCGTACCGTACGAACTGTCACAGCATTAAATGCTGTATGGACTTCTAGAAAAACATGTCCAAAATTTGCTGCTGCTGTACGTCGGCCGTACGGTCTGTACAGACCATTAAATGCGCCCTTTTCCTTGGAAAACGTGCTGCTGTACGGCCCAGAACAGAAACATTAAATGTGGCTGTACCAAATCCGTACCGTACGGATTTATACTCACTGCTGGTTGCCTCGAAATTCATGCCCTGCTTTGCCTTGGAATTCGTGCCACTTCTTTGCTGCTCTTTCTTCTTCAGAAAAAATGGAAACTTCTCCTTCTCTTGCTCTCTCTCAATCTCTCTTGGAAAGAATGATCTCTCATTTGGTCTTTTTCCTCCTTTAGAATCCCTAAGTGACTCTTAGGTTTCTTTTTGATCCAAGGGCTCACATTGCCCAAGATCAACGGTTGAAATTAAATGCTCCATTAATATTCACTTTATTTAATTTCACTCACCCAANTATCTAACATATACTAGCCTAGGATTGCATCATGTTACTGATAGTGAACAAAACTCCCAATAGGAGCTACTCAAGTCTGCATAAATTCTCAGTAAGGCATGGAAAGGTCCAGATTTTAGTTGCACCAGTCAAAAGTAAAACAATGTACCTAAGCACTCATTTCAGGAGATTCATACGGGATGAATCATGAGAGTCACTCCTCGTAGTGGCCTCCACATTGTAAATATCTCTAGTTCTCTTTTCCTGGTTATAATTTGTTTGCATGTACAGTTCACAAACTGAATGTAACGTAGACTGTATGAGGTAACTTTGCATGCCCAGTTCGGGGCCAGCTTGCACGTGCTTGGCCTTATCCAGCCAACACTCATCCTCAACTTTGTATTTCTATTTATACCTATTAATGGAGAGTGCACAACATCAGTTTTGGCATATTCTTGTGTTTGTCTTTCTATTCTCTGCTCTGCTCGTATCAGTTTGGTATCAGAGCCTGAGTATCAGACCCCTTTCACACATTGGGCCATCTGATTGCACTTTGTCATTTCAGGATTCTGCTCTTGTCGTCAGCCTTTGATATGCTCACTCAGTATATCCGGCACAGTGCTAGTTTTCTCCTCATTTCAGCACGCCCAAATCTTCAGATGTTTGTCTTTCAGTGTTGGAGCCCCAATTCTTGCACATCTGGAGCTTCATCCACATTGTTGGCAATTCTGTTTGGGCATTTTCCTGAGGCACTGCAATTTTTCCTAATTTTCTGCAGTTTCTGAGGCTGCAATATCTCTCGGCAAGAGATTTCACCTCTCTTGCTACTGCTTTGTATGATTTCGGGTCAAGGAGATTTTGACTTTTGCTGGCTCATTTCTGTCCCACGGCTCTCACTTCCATGTTTCCAATGCTGCTTTTGATCATCATTCTTCTCTGATTGTGGTCTCTTTTTTCCTCTAATATGGCCCCCACTTTCACAGGAACAAGGAGATAAGAAAATTTTCAGTTGCAGTTTTATAACTCAAATCTACTTCAGTTGTTAACAAATGAGCTTTGCAAGCAATGTCAAGCACAAAGTGAGTTTGAAGAAAACTTGTTACATAATATGATGGGTTTATTTTCTAATCTTCTGGCACAACAGTAACATCAAATCACTAAAAAAAGCTGTTGTATTTACAATTACACCATCACAGTTTAATTTGGATACAAATATGTCCATTCCATCTTTTGATGGCACTATTATGGGGAAAAAGTTGATGCTTGGCTAAGCAGTTTAGAAGCATATTTCAAGATGCAAGTTTCCATCATTGAGGAGCAAGATATCATGATTGCAGAGGTGCACATCAATGACCAAGCTTTTATTTGGTGCCAATTGCATGTCCAACTTTTGGTTTCCACACAAGAAGCTAAAATTTAGACTTGGGATGTGTTATCACACAAATCCTCACTTCTTGAGATAAAGTCCTAAAGCTCAAGCAAGGCTTTGGTGTAACTAAGAGGGAGGCCATGGTCACCTCACCAGCCCTTTTCTACACTTTGGGCCAGCTCTCATCTGGCTCAAGGGGGGCTTCCCTATAATAGGATTACTATAACTTATGCAATAAGGTCCAAGGTGAAGTGAAGAGAAAGTTCTAGCAAAACAATTTTTAATGGGTTGAATAAAATAAGTGGATGGAACGACTGGCGACTAGTGTCTTTCCATTGGGCATTGGAGAAGGTTTTATAGAAGGTTGTCCTATTAAAGAAAAGAGGAATAATATGGCTGTAAAGCACAAGCTATATTAGCTCTTTCCTTGCTGTTCCAATTTTCATAAATGTATCAAGGGAGGCCACTAATATAGATAGATTCGCATGGCTATGAAAATTATACCTATTAGGAATGGATTATAAGTGCATACAACCTATTACAATGAAACGTGCATCAATATAGAACATCCCAATGATAAATACAATAGAAGAGGAATGATCTTACCCCATTCATAACCATGACACAAGAAGAATTTATCCACATGAGATAGCATAAAGTTTTAGACGAATTCCATATCCATTAAGCAATTTGCTTATCCTCCAAATACATCCAATAGATGTTCAACTAAGGGGATTTCTCCCCAAATCCAACCATACAAAAATGAGAGAGTAAACCCTTAAATAGGTTTCAACTCAACTCTTCTTCAACAATAAAATAATAATTGTTTTCCTAGATACCCTAATCTCTCCAAGGAATACAATAAAATAACCTCTACAACAACTTGATTACCAAAAGTAGCAATGATTTGTTGGGATCCACTTTCTTCTCCAAGACTAATGAACACAATATGGTAGGAAAACAATACAATAATGCTCTCATGTAACCAACTCCATAAGACAAGTCAACAATAATAAAATAAAGGAGTTGGTTATGCAACAACCTCCACAAAGTCCTCCAAGGTGAAACGTCCTATCAATAATGCATAAAAATCTGTCACGTGGCCTCGAGAACTAGGGTGCTTCCCACCATGAGTATACATCAATAATGATCTCCCAAAATAACCAAAGCACCCAAGCAATAAAGGTGGGGCACTTTCCAAATGCATGGTCAAAAGGAGGTGAGAATTTTTCGGCGACACATTTTGAAAACACCAAAACCGTGTCAATTTTGGTCGGAATTTCTATTATGACCATGTTTTGAAAATCCCACAACCACTTTGCATTTAATGGTACTAATTTGGAGGAAAATCTAGGCACTTTGTCAAAAAATCACTGCTCTTGAAGCTAGGCCCCCCTCAAAATAAGCAATGAGACCCAAGATAACACATGTGGGAGAAACAATAGAGCATGATAGCCACCCCCCTCAATCTCCTTCAATACAAGTTGCAATCCACTATGAAAATATGTGCAAGATCCAACTCAACATGGCACGTGTGGACCAAGATGGTGGCACGCCCCTCCAAAAATGACATGCAATAGTTACAAGTGTGGTCTCCAAGGTGTAATAACCATCAAACCGTGTGCAAATAGTTAGGTCCCTATTAGCACACTTTTCCACACCTAGATTTGATTTAAAACAACAATAAAATTAGCAAGAAAAGTGTCTAATTATAGAGAATACTACCCCAAAAGTGTCACAGATAGATCTCTCTGTTCGGGTTGGTGCTTTCCAACCTCATGGGGGTGTCCCTAAGGCATTTTCTCGTTGTCTTCACTTGTAAATATGCACAATAAGATCATAAAAACAACAAATCTAGGGGTTAACAATGGTGACTCAAGGGGACAAGATCCCCTTGTGGGAAGCTGAGAACCATGAAAATCTCTCTGTTTGCAATTCTGTATGATAATCGAATGAAAAGGTATGCATGTATATAGAGAATAGATGATCTACAATAATCCGTGGTCCAAAAAATGGGCGAAATCCACATGTCTGTCTTCCTCCAACTGTACTAGTCTGTGATATGTTGTTGTAAGGCCTCCTAGTCAGTGGTACACTATCCCAACAACTTGTAAATTGACAATCTCATGTTCACAAGTAGAACTGCATCCAAGCCATAAACTAGCTCGATTGGGCTTTTCGCCATGGCACGTTTCTTTGTAATGATAATTGCCCAAAGTGCATACTTGAGACAACCATCCCAAGCTATCTTGTTGTCACCGACAATGTTTTTGATGATCCTGATTAAGTTCTTGTTCTTGGATTCTGCTAATCCGTTCCTATGTGGGTATTAATTGGTTGAATGAGCCAACATGATATTATATCTAGAGCAAAATGAAACCATCTTAATAAACCTAAAGACAATGTCATTCACCGTTGTAATCTGGTTGAGCATTCAATACCTGGTAATAATGTTGTCTTCCAGAAATTTGACAATGCTTGAGCTGGACGAACTCTTGAGTTGAATTGCCTCCACCCATCAAGTAAAATAATTTGTGGCCACTAGAATCCAATTGTGGCCACTACTAGAAGTTTGTGATAGTTTCCCAATGAAATCAAACCCCCACTGTTGGAAAGGGGCTTGCACTATAATAGGGTCCAATGACAAAGTAGGAAGCTTTTGCTTCCCCTCGAATCTTTAGCATGCCTCACATGCTCGAATGAATGCATGCATATCTACAAACAATGAAGGCTAGTAATACCCAATGCACATGCTTTTGTGTGCAATGGTTCAAGCAGAAAAATGCCCACCTCACACTCCAGAGTGTAGATCTCTTAGGATCTCTCTAGACTCATCATGGTCTACACACCTCAAAATGACACCATCGGGATTCCTCCATCCCAAACCGCCCTGCACAAGACAATATCTATGTTGAATGGTGTTGTCATTGATGTCAAAGTTAGTTAGTCATTGGTGATCAACATGAATAAACCTATGGGTTTACTTGAAGGAGTCTCCAAAGTGGTCCCCTTATGGTGTAGTTTTAAACATGGCCCTCACATAAATACGCTTCAAAGAATCCCTAAAACCAAGTGAAGAATCCCCTAAAGTCATGTGAAGAAGCCTACAAATGTCCAAGATAAAGATTGCAAGATGGAGATTGTTGAAAGTATTATTTGTGGTCAATTTGGATACCCTATCTTTGAGGGAATTTTTACCCTAGATAACTAACTCAAATGGAAGCACAAGTTACATGGTTGACAATTTTATTCCGAGACCTTTCCAATAGTGTATGGAATCCCCTCAACTCCCTAGGAATGA
>SNQJ01S0156733.1:0-22253 GCA_010110895.2 Picea sitchensis
ATATATATATATATAAGATGAAGTTACAAGTACATACCAACAACTTAATACAATCTAATACAAGTCATGCTTTCTAAAGTCCAAACCTAGCTAGGGAAACGATAAGAAAATTGTAGCCATCAACTCCTCCTAGCTAGGAATTACTCCCAACCAAAGCTAGTCGTTCCACCAAAGATCCACAACAAGCTATCATACAAACCGGAAAGTCCTCCTTGGCACCTATACTTGTATCCCAAAAGTTTACAAGAGAAAACAAGATAGTCTCCCACGATCTTTTCCACATCAAGCACTGCAAGTAGCGCTAGGGTTTCCAAATACCACAAAACCCCATTCTTTTTTTTTGACAAGAACTACAAGAACAAGTGCCCCCTTTGCTCCTCCAGGGTTTCTCTCAAACTTTAGCTTCCCTTGTTTTCTTAGTGCAAACCCTAACCCTAGTCCTCTTCTTGAGTCTCCTCAAGAACCCTAGCGCTCAAGACAAGGAGAGCAAATCGCAATGAAGAAGAGTACAGGTGAAAGAAACAAATTTGTTCTAGCTCTTACATCTCTAATACAAGTATGTGATCAAAATGATGAATAAAAAGACTTTGTTGTCCGTTTATTTATATGAAAGGTGAGGGAGGTCAACAATAATGTGAACCATGTCCCCAAGAATCAACCTAACTAAACACTAGATAGGTCCACATGTGAAGCGCTCCAACTCTAAGTGACACATGTCAAGCTCCAAGATATGCATGTCCACCAATCAAGGGTCTTAGGGTGAGCGCTCTAGAAGAAGTGTCAAACACTCCTCCTCCAAAGGTCTTCATTGCTCCAATGCTTCCTCCTAAGCCATGTGTACCTTCAACCACACCTACACGATCATTTTATCAACCCAAGAGTCCTCATGTCAAGCATAAGCCTTCATGTAAGCTACCAAGTGTCTTCATCCTACCTAGGGCTGAACACCCTCTTCCTAGATGCCCAAAGCTCCTCCTCCTATCAAGTCATCCTCTCAAGCAAGCAACCAAGCCTCTCCATGTGCACCTCATGAAGAATGTCACCATGCCACATAGGTCTCCAACCTCCTAAGGAAGTGTGCCACGTAAGCATCATGTCAAGGTATAGCAATCCATGAGTAAAGTATCTCCAATGTGTATGCCCATCATGGTACAACCAAGGGTAGTCAACACACTATGTGCCCCACATCACATGAAGCATTCCCAAGCATGGTGTAAACACTTTCGGAGTAACCCCAAAAGTTAACACTTCCTCTTTACGAGGAAAGTGTTTTCACAAACACATGTCTTCTCCCTTAGCATCTCAAACTTCCCCTTTGCTAAGGGCTTTGTTCGAATGTCAACAACCTGTAACTTTGTAGGAATATAGTCAAGGGCTATGACACCCTTAACCTGTCACTTAGGAAATGATAATGGATGTCGGTCATATTATCACAGGATTTGTAGTTGTGAAAAGCCCAACACAAGATCACCAAATCTTGCGTAACTACAGGAAATCCTACAACTGTCACCTTAGTAAGAAATCCCCTCGTTTTAATGATGGATGAGGTCCACCACAAGGGAGACTTCCCTGGTGACCTCAAGGGATCAAAGTAGCAAGTTTAATAGTCAAGCCTACCACCCCTTCTCTTGATCACCTAAGTCAAAGTTTAGGTCAAAGGAAAAAGAGGTATAAAGTTTGTATGAGTACCTGCCTGGAACAAGAACAATTTATAGCATTTATATGATCAATTCCAAGTGCAAACATCCAATTAGAACCTCATAAGACACTAGACAATGAGAATTTGCTGTGGCTGGTACAAATTTGCAGCGGTACAACAGTTTTACAACAGCAATATAAATTTGTAACAACAGTAACAAATATGCTTCAGAATTACAACAATTGACAATAAAAATATAGCATAAATCCACTAGAATAATATCCACTTGCTGTATGAAATTTCTGGGTATGTTAGGCCACCTTTAGATTAATGTATGCAACAAATTCAGGTGTTATCTGGTCGCTGTAGCAAACTTTTGCAAAAGCAGCAAGTTTGCAACTCGATTAGCACAAGTTAGTGTTAGTAAATTTAGTAGATAACTTGAGAGATTAAGAAAAAGAGATTTTGGATCACTTTCACCACAAGAGAACTTAAATGATTGGTGCCTTAGGGCTATGGAGTCTTTTACAACAACAATACAATATGTTTGGAGATGATAGTAGCAAGATTTAAGAGGTAGGGTTTGAAATCTTAAGGTGCTAGCACATTAGGACCTTAGATTTCAAACCTTAAAGAGAAAGATTGTTAGAGTGCAAACACTCTTGGGCTCTGACAACGTTTTCTCTCTTCTTAAGTTCTTCAAATATGTCACAATCAAAAGTCTAGAATCAAACTCCTAAAGTGCTAGTACTTTAGGGCTTTAGGAGCTTACCCTAGGTAGTAGGATTTCCTTCACAAATTATGGATGAAATTAACCTGGTGAGAGGAGGAGGCACTTATGCTCCTCTCTTAGGCTTTTACTAGACAAAATCTTCAATATGAACAAGTAAAGTTTACCATAAACATTCAATAACATGAAATTAAATTGCAGAAATTTACTTACTTCACCAAGATATGACAAGAGCAGAACCCTAATTGCAACAAATTCATCCAAAAATCAGCAAATAATGATCCACACTTGTCCTCCAAGAGATAGTGCACGAGTAAAAAGAGCCAATAACCCCAATAGGGCGAAAATTTCAGACTTGTCTCTCACTTGTGTGAGAAAGTTGTGATGATAAAATGAAATGTCAAGGAGGTTTATTTATATGGAACCTCTTTGACCTATTTGTCCACTTACAATTGTCAACACAAAAATAGAAGAGGGCTGACCCCTTCAAATTATCCTTTCAATTTACAAAATTAAATTTTACATAAAATAAAACCCTAAAGAGGGCGACGTCATGCCCTAGTAGGGTGATGCTAGGCTCATAGAAGTGATGTCAAGGCTGAAAAGGTGGAACGTTGGTCCTCCAAAGGCCATGTGTCCCTTTCTCATGTGGTAAGGTCCATGCTACATGCCTCCTCCATCAATCCATCAAACGATTCATCAAACCCTAGCCCCTAGGTGACGTCATGGGCTAGGAGAGTGACCTCTAAGCCTCCAAAGGCCAATGTTCAAGTGGAGAAGGGTGGAGTCTCATCCTCTAGCCATGCCAAGATACCTTCAAAGGCAACGTCCTCCATCATCAAGGTGCAACGCTTATCATCAAATGGTGCCCCAGACATGGGGTCTAGCATCCATCCTGTGGGCAAGGTCTTGGAAAGACAAACAAGTAGGGTCCACAAAACATATGAATCTTGCCAAGTAAGCCACATCTAATAAGAGAACCACCCAAACATGTGCATCAAACCCCCCTTTTCAAATTAAACAAATGCTCAAAGAACGCATAAACTTTGCCTAGTTTAGGTATGTGAAGGGTGTCATGGTGCCCTATTGAGTAAGCCAATCCCCAAGTCAAGGAATGTGTCCCAAGAAGACCCCATCTAAGACATGTAATGAATATGAGATGGATTGGGGCAAGAATTCTAGGCATACGGTCTTGACAAACAAGGGTTCGTATTGTCTCATTTATGGGTGCCTTTGTAGAGGGTGTGTTGCCCTTCATCCGCGATGCAACATTTTTCCAAGCCCTTTTATTGCCATTAATTGATTAAGGTCCAAAACATTGAGTACTATGTGCAATGGGAAGTAAAGAGTATCACAATGCCACTTGAAGCTAGAAACACACAAAGTGCCATATACAATGGAAAGTAAGGGACACCGCAAAATGCATTTCCTCAACAAGTGAGACATTTATTAATTATGTGGTTTCTTTTGCAGGTCCTTCATTTTTTTGGAGAAGTGTTTTATTATTCCCAGGACCCGAGGGCGAGCATTTGGAATGATAATATTGGCTTTTATCTTTTGCCAACCACAACACCTCTAGGCCTTTAGCCCCTCCTTCTCATGAAATGAGGTACAATCCCTTCTTGGGGTCAGTGAACCCAGAAATCCAAATGATGAGGAAACATAGGGGAAGAAAGATGGAAGTTGGTAATTATGGACGAGAATGGTATGATGACTCTTCAAGGAGCTACCCAGTAGCAACCCTTTTCCCAAGGTTGACCAACTTGCTAGGACACAATGACAACCACCGAGGTGAAATTAGGCAAAATGTATAATTTCCAAGCAAACATTCCATAATCAAGAGGGGATTCTTTGCAACATGTTCAAATGCTTCAACTATTAAAGTGACACTTACCATGACACTAGACTTGTTACCTCATGAAGCAAGATCTACTGTCCTCTGGGACCAAGCCGATGTAGTGGATGCTGCTCTGCGACTGGTGATGAGTGGTGATCAAAATGAATAGGAGCGACTCTGCGGGATTTGCTGCTCAACTTGAATCTCGACACTCCATGTCTGCTACCTGTGGGCCTCGAGACATGATCTCCTTAGTTACTCCTAGACTGGGGGGTAACAGGTCATGGAACACAAGATTCTAAGAGAGTTTGATATAATTATGATTGTCACAATACACAGTTGTCGGCTCCAACTCCATATCTCCCAACTCAACTAATAGTTTGCGAAGCCAAACCACCTTACAACTTGCTAAACATGCTGCTATATACTTTGCCTTTGTTGAACTAAGTGCAATTGCTACTTGCTTCTTATTGAACAAGGATATCATAACTGATCCCAAGCTAAAACAAAACTTAGAAGTGCTTTTTCGAGAATCGGTGCCTCCAACCCAACTTGAATCACAAAATCCATGGAGTAACAATCCCTCATCTCTTGTATACCTGATGCCGTAATGAATGGTGCCCTTCAATTACTTGAGCACATGCGAGGCAACCACCTAATGAGTCATTCATAGAGCAACCATAAGTGGGATCCAGATACTCACAACATAACAAATATTTGTCTTGGTATTTACAAGATTCATAAAAAATCCAATGAACTCCTTGTACAAAGTAGGGTCAACCATGTCAACATCCTCATCACAAGTCAACTTCAAATTTGGCACCATGGGTGTAGCCAAGGGTTTGCAATCTTGCATCCATAATCTCTCCAAGATCTCCAAAGTGTACTTCCCTTGCCCAAGGAAGGCTTCTCCCTATAAATAATGTAGTAGACCAATATCTTTAATGACAAATTCACTTCATTGCTTTTTCTTGCACCACATAATGAGCTTCTTTGGACTACTTGTAGTGATCAAGTCATCTACATATAGAATCAAGACAACCAAATCAACGTTATCATATAAGTAATATAGATTTGGATCAACAATAGTCTTGGTAAACCTTGAGTTCAATAGGAACCCATCAATCCTTGAGTATCAAGCTCATGGCGTTTGCTTCTACTTGCAAACATGGGTATCGCACCCGTGCACCTCAAAACCTCGAGGCTGTTTTATGTACACTTATTCTTCAATCACACTATTGAAGAAGGCTGTATTCACATCCATTTGATAGAATCACCATCTAAAACATGCTGATGATGCAAGAATTGTATCGATAGAAGTATACCTGGCAACTGGAGCAAAGGTCTAGAAGTATTTGCTGGTTTTATTTTTTCTCTTTGATCCATGTCCTTGGAACCCCCAACCCATGGCAGACTGAATCCAATCCCTCATTTGTTTTTCACCTCCACCTACATTCTCCTTGACCTACGTCCATGGTGGACTGATGGCAGGTTGCTTCATGTGCGCCCTCTTGTTGTGGCATGTGATTCCCATCTCGTCCCGTGATCCTGTTGCTGCTTGTTGACCTTGTTATCCACCAAGTTGCACTAGGATGGAATTCCAGCGAGCCGCTGAAGATTGAACAACTTGTTGTTCAAAATTCAGAGTTCAGAAGTTCGACCAATCAATGAGACCAACCTTTTTCACATTTTCCATACCATCTGGGGAATTGTAATAAGAGATGTTGCATGATGAACTTTGTAAAAAGTCTTAGCCACCTAAGACTTAGGCATGAGTTGTTACTCTAGACTGTTTTTTTACTTGTTAATTATATTTTGTTGTCTAAACAATTTATAATTTCCGATTTTTTTCACTCAATTTCTCCAAAGCTGCAGTATATACTCATGGTTAGGCCTTAGTATGGATCTAAGCCTAGTGTCTAATGTATATTACTATGCTAAACATCCTCCTAAAGTTTTAAGGAAATGTGCTAAGTCCCCCTTGGGATTTTTTTTTAATTTTTCCAGTTAATTAAAAATTTTCCGTAAAAGAATTTTTTTTAAATGTAAATTAAAGTTGTATTAAAAAAGTAGTACTAGGAGGCTTCATTTGCCTTGGGGGTGCTCATTGTTGGACCTAGAGCACCCACATTACCTAAATACCCACTTTGGTGAGTGAAATCAATGATTTTAATCATTAAAAAGTTATTTTTTCTCACAAAACCCAAAAAAGACCTAAAAAATCAGGAAAAAATCAGCAAATGCTATTTTCTGGGAAACATGTTTAAACTTGTTTTAAGTGGAATAAAGCTCAAAGGGCCATGTGGCAGCCAAAGGCAAGTGCCTATTGGTTGAGTATATGATTGAGTGGGCCTCCTCTTAGTTAACAAATGAGTTGGTGAAGATTCTAGGTGCACACCTCTCCCTTGAGGTGGCACATTCTCAAAGGGGGATCTCTATCCTAAGGAGTGACTCGCCCCTCCTCCACCAACCTTTTGCTAAGTGGCATTTTCTTGCTCTTGCTACTTGGCACATGGGAGGAGCAACAACTCACCCCACCTCCCATTCCACTTGTCTTCAGTCATGAGGTGCGTCGCCCACATGTGTCACGCGAATTTGCATTGGGATTGTCACCCATGAGGTTATAAATAAAGCACTCTTGCCCTTGCATAAGTTAGTTGGAGCTTGGGATTTGTGCTATTGTATTGTTGTTGTATCATTCTTTTGATTGGAATAAAAAGGCTTTGGAGGCTACATTGGTGTCTACTTTCATGTGTGGAGCTTCTATGTCCAATACTTAATTGTGAGGTATAATTTGCTTATGTGTATTTTTTGCCTTTACTAGTTATTGTATGCCTTCTAAGAGGAGCTATCTCCTAATTGGGTAAGATTGTAAACTTGTTTGTTTATTGATCTTAATGTTTGTTTACAATTGATAGCTTTAGTATGAATGTTCATTTCGGTTAATACTCATGCTTATTTCAAAGTTTCTTTGTAAGTAGCATCATATGTTTAACAAATTGTTGGCAAGGAATCTCTAAGTCTTTTGCAGATCATCACACTTGAAGAGGAGGATAGGCATCGGTTGCACTTACCTCACCCTTCAAGATTTCAAGGAGACATATCCCCTCTTGCAGATCAATATACAAAGACTCCAATGGCCCGATTTTCCAAGGGTTTCAAAGCGCTCTTCTTCTTCTCCTTCTCCACTTTTAAATTATTAAATTGGGTTACTTTCTATTCATGCAAAGTAAAGCTTTCTAATTTCAAAGTAAATCTCAAGGTTGTCTTTCCTTTTGCATGATAAGAGCAAGTAGATTAGAGCATAAAGTTTTATTTATAAATCTAGCTTGCTAGTGGTTATCTTAGTTTCATTTCAAGGAAAATTCTTAAAAGGAAAATATAATTGCTTTCTCTAAGAGCTTAATTCAATTATTTGGCAATTTAGTGCTTGCATTTTGCTGTCTTAAAACAACAGAAAAAGATCTCAAGGAAGTAAGCTTTCTAGCTTGATTCCTTGGTTCCATTTTTTATTTTTTCAATAAATTTACTTAGAAAGATTTTGGGGCTATATTACTAACATACCAAGACACCTTTAAAGTGTTTTGGGGCATATTATATCTTGGTTTGCTTGCTGTTTTGTGCAGGTCTGTGCAAAAACAAAGGGATACGCTGTCCAAATCTTGAAGATTTGAAGTTTCCAAGACCCCCAAAGTTACCTTATATCTTTGGAAAATATTGTAAAAGTGTATTTTTTTTCATTTTTGATCCATTTATAAGGATCTTTATCTCTATTTTAAAGAGATTCAAAATCTCTTCAAGAGACCATTGTAACCGATTTAATAAAATAAGTGAGCCAAGGGAGGCCTCACTTTGTGTTTCCCCCTGGGGGTTGGTGTTGTGGTCTTGGAGCAAGTTTCTCATTGTTTGTCTTTCTTTGCTTTGAAGTTTACAACAACAAACACATAGATTAGATTTCAATTTGGAAAAGTAATATTTTAATTGCTAGATTAGATTTCCCTTATGCAATTTTATTTCATGCAATTTCAAAGTTGGCAATAAACCGTCTCCTCAGCTCCTCGAAAGAGGTTGGTCAGTGAAGACTAGTAATTAGAAAACATTTCTTTTCAACAATTTTATTTCTTGTTTAAAATAAACAACTCCCCTCAACTCCCAGTGTTGTTCCTGACCCTTCCAGTTGCGAGCTTGTCTCGATCTTCTGGGAGTAAGTTTCATACACGCTGGGCTGGTCAGTGGTGATAGATTAATAGGGAAATCTCAAAAGAGACTTATTACTTGGCTCTAAGAACCGCCTAGGGGGAGTGTGCGAAGTTTCACTGAATACCTCGGGCTTGTTCCCCTCAGTGTTGGACATCCGACACCTCTAGTGGGCTTGTTGGTGAAACCATTGGGTTTCGACAAGTTCTCAACAAATCTTTGAGCTAAAGGGATAACCTCTCGAGAGACCAAATCTAATTAGTTCAAACACTTTAATTTCTTGCAATTAAAATTTACCTCATTAACCGACTATCAATAATTCTAATAAAATACTTGATCTACGTTGCCCATGATACTTTTAAGGCACTGGTCTCAATTCTACATTTACAAAGCCATTTGCTTCAAGCACTTTACTTTCAGTCATTTACTTTGAAGCATTAATTAATTTACTTGCATCTATTATTATCTCAAGTATCATTTTTATGCAAGTATCTTTTATGTATCTTGTGGTGATTAATTGATCTATGTATGCTTTAGAATAGAATTTCTTTATATATTGGTTAATGCAATAAACTCCTAGAATACTAGTTGCTTAGATTTCAGTTTAAGCCTTAGATTATTTACTAGGGACTACCCCCCTTGGCTTCGCTAGGAGTTGGCCTAGACGGAAGAGTTGAGGATTAGGTGACAACACCTTAACTCTAACTTGCCCCCAATGACACATTGAGTGGATTGAAGATTTCTTCCACGTTTCCCAGGTGTGTATAAAGGCAACAACAAACCCCATCCTTGGAACCCTTGTCATGGCTTGGTTTGCTCTTGTCGCAACTTGGTCATACCCCCCCTTTGAACCCTCCACATTGCCAACGCCCTCCTCCATCCCCACTCCCCTCGTCCTCATAGCCCTGCTTGATATTTTGCTGCCCCTTCTCCTCTCCGTGGCTACTTCTCAGTCGCCCCCCAACTTGCGTCCTTCACCTCCAGTATCCTCTATGTGCTTCTTTGTCACTTTTGCGGGGTTCCCATTGCATACCAGAGACATAAACAATGCGAACATTCTCAGGCAGCTTGTTGCCCTTACACAGATGGGCAATGTTCCATTTGATTTGGAAGGGACTCAAGGGAATGACATGACCTTGCGAAGCTCCCCCTTCAACCCCCCAATAGGCTTAGTTAATGGATAGGGATGGCTCAAGAGAATGGACATGCTTGAATTGTTGAACTATAAATTATAGGTAGAGATTCAAACCCTTACTAGTTAGGTTTTGAATTTAGAATCCAAGAGCCTCATTATGAAATATTTCATGTAGGAGGTGAAGAGATAGGAAACCTTCCACCCCTCGGGGGATTCCCTCCACACTGAGATTCTGGATCTCAAAAACAAATACAACGAGATCCTCTCCCAGCAGGGTATTTTTAAACAAGAGGTAGAAACACAACAAGAAACTCTCTAGTCATGTTCAAGTGGTTAGAGGGAAAAATAACACCCCTCCCCAAGCGTTGATGTGGAGGCAGTCATATAGGCCAAACTTATAGAGGAGCATACCAGACAGGCACGAGAACTAAACCTGAAGGTGCGGGGGCTTCCCCCCACCCTCAAGTCAGGCAAACCCTATGTAGGCAGGGATTTCTTTCCTCCGTGATAACTTGGATCTTCCTACCTTACTCTTGAGAGAGCTTAGGTTGGCTCCAACTCCTTGGGTAACCATCTGCGAGTCTTTTGGGCGAAGTGAAGACTTTTCTCCCTCCCCCACAAGATTTTCTTGGATGAAGACCTCACTTGGTCTCAGGTTGAGGAGCTTAAGTGCTCCAGGGAGCAGTTAGCAGTGGCATGATAGGCAGGTAAATGGGTACTCATTAGGGATCTTTGGGTGGTCATTCAAGACTCCCTCTCTTAGAGTGGTCCCACCCTATATTTCCCAAATGACATGTTCTTGGGGGGAGGCACGGGATGTGGGGGGTTATAGTAGGTTGTTGGAACTATAATGGGTCTCTTTGGTCTTCCCTCGGAGCAGTTTTCAACGCACTTAGACCTTCATATATTCTCTTTTTGACTGAGACTTGTTGTCGCCTTTATACACACTTGAGCTATCGTGGAAGAAATCTTCAATCTACTTAGTGTGTCCTTGGGGGCAAGTCTTGAGTCAAGGTGCTGTCACCTGATCCTCGACTCCTCTGTCTAGGCCAACTCATAGCGAAGCCAAGGGGGGTAGTCTCTAACAATTATACTATGGCTTTTAAGCTACTCTAAGCTAAGAAACCACTCTAGGAGTTTATTGCAGAATAAAACATGAGGCATTCAACATATTCATTCATTAGATAAGATAATCAGAGAGAGCAGATGTCTAACCATAAGAGATACATGCATAACACAATAAGGATACAATATCTACAAGATTTGTACAATTATTAGACAATCATATTGAGAATGAAATACTGCTTTTGAACATAAAATATATAACCATAAAACCAATGCCTTAAAGGTATTGTGGGCAGTTGTTGAACCCGTGTTTTATTAAGGTTTATTGATAGTAGATTAATGGAGATGTGTGGCCTCTTTAGAAGTTGTCATTTTGTTTGGAAATTTGTTGAGAACTTACCGAAGCCCCAAGGCTTCACCAGTAAGTTCAATGAAGGTGCCGAATGTCCAACATGGGGAGAACCTAGATCTGAAAGTTCTTGTTTGACTTCACACATTCCCTTCATGCGATTTCCCTTGCATCAAGACAACTACTATTAAGGTTTCCCTAATTAAACTACTCCACACTAACAACTCTGGTTCTGATGAATCCTAAGATCGAGCTAGGCTCGCAAGGGTTCAGAGCATACACCGGGAATTGCGGGGAAGGTTTATTTTAAAACTTGAAAAATAAAACTGAAAGTAAATTGCAGAAAACTTGAAAGGTTTTCTAATTACTAGAAATGAAATTGAAATATAAGTAGCATGAAAATTACTTTGCTTAAATGCATGAAGTAGTGATTGCTCTGCAAGGTTAAATTTCCTTTAAGTTTGTGTGTTTGAAAGCAAATAAAGCAACAAAACTTTGAAAGGAAAATAGAAACAAGCACATAAACACCACCGATCCCCCTAAAGGGGATGAAGAAACTGGGCACTAGAGGCCCGCTTTTATTAAACCTATTACAATTCGAGAGGATGAACTCTCTTTTTCTCTTTTATGATTTGGATCCTTATAGAATGGATCAATATACTAATCAACTATTACAAAATAGACTTTTTTAGTCTTTGTCTTCAAAGGGTCCAACTTGGGGTGAAGGATCTTCAAATTTGGCTAAAAATTTGTCAAATTCCCCCTTGTGTTGTGACAGACCTGCTAAAAAAAACAGCAAACAAAGTTTATTAGATTATGGCAGAACACAATATAAAGAAGTACAAAAAGATGAACAAACTTTATCAAATTTTATCAATACTTTTTCATGCAAAAAAAAGGAGAAAACTTGGGGTTTATTAGGGACTTTTAATGATGCTAACTAAGCCCTCTTGGATGCTTTTTGTTGGCTGTCCTAAAATAGCAACCTAAAACATCCAAATGATTAGATATGAAATGCAAACAAATAACAACTTTCTAACTTGAGATTAGACAACAAAATTCAGAAAATTGCAAAAGTAAACTAGATCTAATCTTTTGATTTGGAAATAAATTGAAACTTGATCTAACTTGTGCATGCAATGCTAGATGATAAAAATATAACCTTAAACTCAAATCTAGCTAATCATGCAAGTGAAAAGAAAGAGAAGGGAAGATAATTTTTTTATTTTTTAGAGCCTTTGCTTGAGCTTGTGAATCCTTGGGCTATGGCGTCCCTTTTGGTGTGAAGAAGAGGGAAGAATGCCTTTTTCGAACTTCTTTAGAAAAACAAAAGATGCAATCAAGCTCTCTTGATTCTCCAAGAATGGGTCTTGTGCTTTCCAAACACCTCGCAAGTACTTGCAAAAATATTGGTGTTTCCTACAAAAGAGACTTCATTTCATGTTAGTTTAAACAAAAACACAACATGCAATACAAACATCAAATGTAAATGAACAAGATAGATAGATTAACAAACAAGTTCAAACTATCTACTCCAACTAAATAACAATATTCTTACCATTAGCCAATATGCAAGTAAAAGAAAGAGTTTTAGAGCAACATCACCTCATGTACCAACACTCATCCACACATTGAAATCACACACCAATAGCTTGACCTCCAAAGTCTCTTTGATTCAATAACAAAAAAAGTATTACAATATCATCAAGTTGCCCAAGCTCCAACTGACAAAAGGAGGAGGGTCGAGTTTGATTTATACATCTCCAGGTGAAGGCTACAAGGCAAGTGCACATGGGAGAAGAGGAGTGGCGCACTAGTGAGGTGGGGGATGAGTGGAGTGATAGGTAGGTGTAGTGGAGTGATGTGGGGGAGTGTAGGAGTGAAGTGAGGGTAAGGGTGAGTGAAGTGATGGTGGTAGGTGAGGGTGAGTGAAGTGATGGTGGTAGGTGAGGGTGAGGTCGAGTGGTGCTTTGGGATTAGCGCCCCTCAATGCTAGTGCGATATCTATAGGAGGAGGTGCGCATGGGCTCTTTGGGATCTCCTCCCTCCTGCCATGTCATCTAAACTATGCGCCTTCACTAGGAGAAGGCCTTGCCAACTCTACCAAGGACTCCAGACACGACAAAACATGTTTCCAACATGTTTGCTAAGTTTTAGCAACTCTCCTAAAATTTAGGAAATTAATTAAAAAGTCCCTTTTTACCTTTTTGAGAGCAAATTTCAATTTTGGGTGATTAAAATCACTTTTTTTGCCTCAACAAAGGGGGGATAAGGGTTTAGGAGGTGCTCCAGCTTAGAAAATGAGCACAAATATGGCATCTAACAATGACTGAGGCCAACGTCCAAGGAGATGGTCCAACCAAGTCAAATGATCCAACATCCACATAGCTTCCTCCATTCAAGGAGCAGTCCAAAAGTGGTGAAACTTTCTAGAAAAGGATAACGTCATCTCCAAAGTGTGAGTCATCCAAGCAATAAAAATCCCCTCAAGAGGCATGTGTGGGCTCAAGAAGGCTAACGCTGATAAAGGAATGGTCCAATAAGGATGCCACATCATCAAAGGGTCCAAGTCATCATGTGTAGTCACCCTCGTGATGCACAAATACTCTCTCTAATGCATTTATTACCCCCATGTGTGCTACAAAGGGAGCAAATAACACATGAGCAATTAACATGCAATGAAATGTCCAATTGAGCAAGGAGGATGCATATAAATAGTCCATGCGACATGTGTGATGACATGGCATCTTCGTCATGGTCTGATGCACTGTCCTGGATCCCATTGCAGTGACACGTATCTCGACGTGGATCCCAAGGAAAATATCGTAGATCCCAACACAATATCACGGATCCCGAGGCATGGTACACATCCCAATGCACAATACCCACTCGAAGTGATGGTCTAGCCTCTTAGCAAGCCATTAACTGGTAGCACCTAGTGACATCCTTCAACACATCATAATAAAAAGGGGGTTAGTTTTAGTACTTGCTTAAGTCTTACCAAGGGGAACAATATCAACCCTTATACATGCATCAAATCCTAAAACAACCCATATTTCCTAAGTACCTAGGTGAAAGACATGCAATAATGAGTAATAATGATGAAAGGGGAAGGGGAATGAGTTCATGCGATGACCCTCAAAGTCTTAGACATGCACATGTCCTTTTATTCATTCATCTAGCTTCATTTGGCTAGGATTTTTGTTTTATAATAACCTTCTAGAGAGAGCTTAGCATTGAGTTACCATCCCCGACATTGTTTCTTACTACCCCTTTAAACCTTTTTCTTTAAATGCTCGTTTTATTGAACAAGTCCCATTTATTTAGATATTCATAGACAAACCAGGGACTAGGGGCATTAGCCTCATAGTGAGGGGCATTGCTCAAGCTTAATATTTGGCTTTTAACTTTGGCTCTTCACCTCTTAGCCTTAGTGGCTTGATTTATTTCAGGCTTTAATTTTGACCTTTCCTTTTGACCTTTGAGAAATCATACATGACTGGGATGTATTTTTATATGGATGGAATGAATGATATTGGGAAGGTGGAAAATGGTTATCATGGTTGTAGATGTGGACAACACTATCTAACCTAAGCACCCAGTAGTATAGGTTAACCCAAGAAATGACACACTTCTAACTGAAAACATGTTCCCCAAGGTACTACGAGGCAAGTAATAAAACCGAGTAATGTTATGGAGTGCCAATAGACATTGTTAGGTGTTTATCACTCTACGACGAGCTTAGAAGTTATATCATCACATCCAAATGAACATTGATACATGGAATATCGAAATGAAGCATACTGAAGCATACTGTACCATCAATAACATTTGTCATCCGAGTGGGGATGAAAGTGAGCTACACCACAACTGAGCTAGCACGATCATGAATTGGTGGAGATCAAGAAGGAGTCTGTTTGGATCTGGCGAATATGGGCATGGCACCTCATGCAATCAACAACATGTCACCCTTGCTAGGGCGTCCAAAAGTTGTCACCATGAGGGGGTAACAATTCTCGTGGTGAATGAATAGTCTCTAGGGCTGTTAGGTATTTATCATGAACAATTAGCAGATTTTGCTGATTGATTTGACAAGTATATAGAAGCTAAGAGGGCAGATTTTAAGTATGTTGTTCATAAGTTATTTCCTGATCTGTTATATGTTGGGATTTGTGACCTAAGGGTTGGAACCATAGTTCCCTTGAAGTACAATTATTCAGTGTTTATTTTCTTTGGCTGCATTGTGTATTTGGTTGGACATAAGTGAAATATATACTACTATAATTTATATTTCAGATTCGGCCCTAAGGCTAAAAGTTCATAGGAAGTAAATTTGGGGAACCTCAAGGTTGAGGTGAAATTTTTGAATTTGCATTAAGCAATGCATTTTTGAAATTTCCACATGTTATCGGATCTGATTTGATTGAGATTGCTCACTTGGTGCAGAGGGAGTTGGATATTTCAGTTGTTAAACTTGGGAGAGGTTGTTGGGTGGTGAAACCCTATTCTGCTTGAGATGAGCACTTGCACTCATGAAGGGTTTGATGGGTTGAAACCCTAGTTGCTCTCGTGATGAGAGTGTGTCTTCATTTGCTATAGTTGGATGATGTACTTCATTGATGGTTGGTATGTGATTTATTTTTAGCAGGTGTGATGCCCAGGAAGACCTGTGATAGGTGGATGATTTGTTCTGGTGGATGCCAATGTTTGAGGTGGATTGATGCTTGTGATAGGCATGCTTAACCATTTGATTGTTTTGCTCATTTTTGGAGCTCGGGATGGGCTAATTCATTCTGTGATAAATTGATGATTATTAACTGATTTGTTTTGGTTGAGTTGTGACTCAAGAATTTACAGGAGTGGTGATCTTTTTAAGTTTCAGTGATAGTTACAGATTGGAGGGAGATTACAACATTACCCCTTGGGGACAGTATTGGTTGTACATTTTGTACATTGTACTTGTTGAGAGATTGATCTTAGTTGTGATAGCTACTGTGATGTTAAGCAATTGGTGAATCTTAGTACATCATCTTGTGCCTTTGTATTATGTAGAGATTGTACTTTGTACCTGATCATGGAGAGTTGATCTTTCATGTTGTGTTCTTCATATGTGGTTATACTCATTACTCTTGTCTTGGAGTGCTAGGGTTTGGGGAAAACCCTAGGAAGACAAAGGACCATTGGGGTTTGGTTTTACCCTAGTAGTGCAAAGGAGCATTTGGCATTGAAGAAGGTTGTGGAAGACTAACTTGGAGATAGGTTCAAAAACTATAGCTGCATCAACTGCAACGACAACTCTCCTCCAGACTTGCTCACAAACTGGCCAACTACAGTGCGCACAAGTGCTACTTCTGCAGTTCTGAGAATGCCTGCCAGAATGAAGACTGGCCTCCTGTATTTATACTAATTCTGGTAGACTGCTTGGGCCGACTTCTCATTTTGGGTGCCAATTTACTTAGTATATAATATTTCCTTTAGTCGACTTCTCTTGGAGGCTAATAACCTAATACAAATTATCCTCTTGAGCCGACTTGTCTTCTAGGGTTATTAGCCAACTAATTAGGGTTTCTTCTTGCTTCTCGGAATATTCTATTCTCGTCAGGTTTACACGTGGAGGTAAATACCTCCCGCAGCTACCATAATATCAACACTCCCTCCTAGCTAGGGAGGTATTAAAGGTAATGGTCTTGAGCACAAACATACCATTCATCCGGTAGCATCAACATGGTGCTCATGATTAGATCATGAGCACCATCATCACTATCAGTGTCATCAACTGCATCATCTCCCGAAACCATACTCCATCTGAGTAATTAGACATGATGTTGGATAAGTCACTCACTCCACAGAGTGACACAAGAGCCATTCTTCTAATCCAGACATATGTCCTAGAAGAATAAATGTCCTGGACCATTTTTCGTCTGGAAAATCTCTGTCCATTGATCATCCATCTAGTTGATAATCATTTCCAACACTACTGATAGTCTTCAAGGCAATCGGAACAATGTCACTCAATAGAACACAATTGTGTCTATCCATAGTAGTACACAACTACAATCTAGTGGTACACTGCCACACCAAGTAGCACACAGATACTTGATCAGTGACATATAGTCACAATCAATGGAACACATCCACCACAGTAGTATACATCTACTGTCTGGAGACATACAGTCTTCATAACAATCATATCATCAACCTGCATAGAAAACATTGTTATGATATAAACTGAATCATCTGAGCCATTCTTCCACTTACATCTGTGAGATCTGGAAGAGCATATGCCCTTAGAAGATAAAACATCAATGATGAGCTATCTGGACTTTTCTTCTCAAGCAAGGAGGAGTAACTGTCCCGATTTTTGAGCCTGGACCATTCACCTATCTAGGCCATTCCTTCGGCACTAAACAAAGTGCAACCTGGAGAGAATGAGTCTGCCCTAGGGAATGCCTGTCCCTGATTGCTAAACCTAGACTATTCACCTATCTGGGCCATTCCTCTGACACTAAACAAAGTGCAACCTGGAGAGAATGAATCTGCCTTAGGGAATGACTGTCCAGACCATTTCCTAAGGAAATGACTGTCCTGCACCAACCTCCAAAACGGACCATTCTTCGAAACTGCTCACAATTGTGAGCTTCGAAAGAATGACTGTCCAGCGAGGCGGACCAGTCTTCTTGACCACTACTGAGAGTGACCGTCAAGAAGAGAGAGTGTCCTAGACCATTCCCCCCCTTAGAAGATAAACATCAATGATGAGCTATCTCGGCTTTTCTTTCAAGCAAGGAGGAGTAATCATTCCGCATTTTGAGCCCTGACCATTCACCTATCTAGGCCATTCCTTCGGCACTAAACAAAGTGCAACTCGGAGAGAATGAAATCGCTCTAGGGAATGCTCCGCCTCGACATGTAAACCTAGACTATTCACCTATCTGGGCCATTCCTCCGACATCAAACAAAGTGCGCAACCTCGAGAGAATCGCTTTAGGGGAATATTCCGCCCGCATCTATTCCTAAGGAATGACCGCACTAACCTCCAAACGGACTATCTTTCAAACCGCCACAATTGTGAGTTTCAAAGAATGACCGGCCCAAATAGGAGCACCTCAGCCTTCTTGACTACTATTGAGAGTGACCGCCAAGAAGAGAGAGTGTCCTGCACCATTCCCATGTTAACCACAAGGGGAATCAAGCGGTTCATGGTAAGTTACATTAACAATCCATTAAACCATTTCATTACAAAATGACCGTTCGATCTAGACCATTTTCCGAATCGAAAATGCATGTCCGCCAGAAATTTCGAACCACTTTCCAATCGAAAGAACCGCCGACGCAATTCATTTTTCAACTAAATAATGTCCGGCCCATAAATCAATAACACATCAGTTCCCTCCCAACCTCCGAGCCATCTTCATTTTCAATAAGGAAGTCGTCTCCACGGGCCCCAACTTGAGTACACAAACTCTTTCATCTTGAACAAAGGCTTTACCAAAAATGTATGCTTATCTCAGCTTCATCTGTGGAGATATATGTTTGAGAACCACTTCTCCTTTCTCTCGGACTTCATCACTGAGAATATAATGCTTGATCTCAATGTACTTCAGTCTTTTCTAGAACACCGGCTTCAAGGTTTGCTAATAACTCCTCCGACATGATTATCATAGTTGAATTTAGCTCTTGTGTTTCCTGCTAGCCCCTCGTAAATATCGTGATAAGGGTCAAACTTGGAACATATCCATGGGTACTTCTTCTGACATCATGAGAGCTTTGTCATGGATTGGCAATCCATCATCCCTGAAAGTATGAGTAACCATTTTCATACAATATCTTTGTTATAGAAGGTTTTTCTCCACACTTCGGGCTGTGGTAATATTGAAGTTGTCTGCATCAAGTTGTTTTGAATCCATAGCAAGATCTTTCTTTCATCTCAGAGCACAAGGGTTCTTTTCTCTCGTGGTGCCCTCAAAGCCTTTGAGGGTTGTCAGACATGTAAAATTCAACCCATGGATATTGCAAGTAATAAATATGGCTCATGTAGAGGTATGTCCGTTTACAAGAAATGTATCATAGTCTTCTTTCCTCCATCCTCGAGAACCTCTAGTTCCGATCTCACACTGCTTTTAATTCATAAGTCTTCCATACAATGTTTTCATCACAACTTTTAGTTCCTTCGCTTGATTGCTTTTAGTATATCAGCCGTAGTCTTGTGATTCTCGACACAATGACTGGTTGTTCTCTCGGGCTTTTCTTTCTTGGAATCTTCCTGTTCTCCCTCATGTTTCTCTTAGCTCTTTGGTCCATGGAGTTTCTATAGATTCCATGCTTGAAGATTCCAACTTCTTCCTTTCATCATAGGATCATGGGATGTGGATGGACAAACTGTATTACTTTAAGGCTTCTTTTCAAGAAGACTTTTCAAGAAGGCTTCTTTGAAGTCAAACTCAACACGCATTCTTTTCATGGTCGCTACCAGGATACATATCATCATCTTTTATGGATCATAGGATTAACTCCTCCTAATCCTTGTTTCATGTATGCATGCATGCTCTTTGAATATATAATCGGCTCCCTCCATCTAACAGAGTCCATGCTTCCACCAGATCCTATTGCCTTCCTTCGCAGCGCTGCTGTCACAAACCTTTTCCAATTTCCTCTTGATTGGCTGACCACTTCTTTTTCTTTTACTTCTTCTAGGTTTCAAGATTGATTTTGATTTCGCTTATCTTGCGCTTGTTACTTATGTAATAGCTCGTGATGAATTGTTCCTGTGGGTTGTCGACATGTACTTCATCATTTCATTTGTATTGCCTAACTTGTAGTCATCATTGGTAACAATCCTTTTTATCTTGTTGTTCTTCCATAGGTATAGTTTTTACTATGTTATCTTCTTAAGAAAATTTTATATGTAAGATATAAAGCAAGATATGGTACATACAAGAACTATGAAGTAACATACCTTGTCTTTAGAAGAAGTTATGTCTCTTTTTGTCCCTCCTTAATTTCTTTGAGGGTCTCTTTCTTCACAACTGATGCTTCGTGTTTCCTTCCTTTCTTTAACCTCCGAAAATGATTTCTGTAGTGACCATACTTCAACAATTGAAGCATTGTATTCTTGACATATCTTTCTGGATTTGGTTTCTTCCTCGGAAATAAACTTCTTTTTTATTCCTCGAAACTTGAACCTCATAGAAGGCTTGGTCATCGCACTTCTTTTGGGGTTTCTCTTTGTAATCAGATTCTTGATTCTTCTTCTTGTGCAATAACAAGTCCAAAGTTCTTCAAATGGTATTACCCTTCCTTTTTGTGTTCATGTTTTTGGCGCAAAATGCATCCCATTTCTTGGTAAGACCATTGAGTACCATGTTTTACCACCCTTTTCTCACAGATCTCTTCAATAGCTTGTAGTTGATCTCTCAACCCAGAGATTCTCACACAAGATGATGTTGGTGTTGTCATCATCATCATCGTTTTTTTTTTTTTTTTTTTTTTTTTTTTTTTTTTTTATTTGTCCAATTTTTTTTTACTGAGAAGAGGTTTGTTAGAGTATCATACATCTTTGGATGCAGCCAAGAGGGAGATGGGTATCAAGTGGTTCTTTATAGAGTCCAATCGGTGATAATCATGGCATTGATGTCACTATTCAACTTCCATAACCTAACTGCCTTTGGTAGTTCTCTTTTCCTTCTTCAAACTCTCCGGTTCCACTGCATCTTTCCTCTCACGAGTATATCCAACACTTTGTATTCTTGGCAAGTGATGAGGTCAACTTTGTCTTCCACGCCTCAAGTTAGAAGCCCCATAACTTCAGAGTCAGACTTGGTCACCCTAGATTTGACCAAAAACTCAAAACTTGACGCCTTTGGTTTGCCGAGAGTACTCGGAGATGCGCTGAAAGGTTAGGTGCAATTAGTCTATCCATAAATTAGATCAATACCTTCACTTTAAGGTGCCTCAACGAGGATTAGGGTTTCTGCAACTGCGACCGGCTAGGTAACCCGTATTCTGTGAGGTGCTTTTAGTAATCGCTTTTGCTGTAGAAACCCTAGCGCATTTCAACGAAGCTTAGGTGATCCTTATGGCTATGTTCTCCAAAGTATTAGATCAAATGAAGGAGGTGGTGGGCCCATAACCTAGAAGTAATGGATGTGCTCATAACCATAGACAATCACTATTGTCACTCCAAATCCATAGGCCGTAGGCCACCCCTGTAGCACCTTTAACCTTGACAGAAATTCATCTCGTATAAACTCCTAGGCTAGAGGTTAAACAAAGGGTAAGTACATCTTTTCTCCAAGCAACAAAAGTGCACCAAGCAAGAGTAACAAGAGTCGACGAGTCCAAACTATAACTAAGAGATAGTCCAAGCCAAACCAAAAATTGGTTGCTGCAACAGCTACACCTACAACTCTCCTCCAAACATGCAAACAAACTAGGAACTACAGTGCGCACAAGTTGCTACTCTACAATTCTAAGACTGCCTGCCATAATGAAGACTGGCCTCTTGTATTTATACTAATTCCGCGCAGACCGCCACTCGGTCAATTTCATCTGCGTGCCAATTTACTTAGTATATAATATTTCCTTTAGCCGACTTCTTCTCTTGGAGGCTAATAACCTAATACAAATTATCCTCTTGAGCCGACTTGTCTTTTAGGGTTATTAGCCAACTAATTAGGGTTTCTTCTTGCTTCCCGGAATATTCTATCCTCGTCAGGTTTACACGTGGAGGTAAATACCTCCCGCAGCTACCATAATATCAACAGAGGGGTTACCCAAACTGCTTGATGCCTTATCTATTTTTTGTGCTCTTTATCCATTGACGATCAATCTTGGCAAAACCAAGGGCACGATCCTTAATGGGATGAAGAGCGTCCTTTCAGAGTATCATTTTTACTTTTGGGGGGTGGAGGTCGAGATCACCATTACCTAGACATACTTAGGTGTTTAATTATTTGGGCCTAGGTTTGGGATGAGGAAAACCCTTTAGGATCAGATCAACAAAGGCTATGGCTAACTCGCTCTCATCAAGTGTCAGTGCTTTCAAAACTACTTTCATGACATTTCGTCCAAGATGGACCTTATGGATAGCCTTATTGGGTCCACAATGTTTTATGGTTTAGAGGTTTGGGGGCCTAGTCTACTTGAGTTGGATTGGGCATTGATAGAGAGAGTTTAGGTCATCATGCTCCGTTACATCATTAAATGCAAGAGGACAGTTCCCTAGGTCATTATTTAGGTAGAGTTTGCAATCCTCCCCTGCAGGATTGAAACGATCTTTGGTTTGGGCTCATTTTTGCATTG
>SNQJ01S0156734.1:10691-32694 GCA_010110895.2 Picea sitchensis
CTCTAGAAGCAAACCCTAGGCTAGATAGCCAAACAAAGAGCAGTGCATCTCTCCCCAAGGATAGCGTAACACAAAAGACTGATCAGATGTTCCAAACCCTAGCCAAGAGATATCAAAGACAATACTAAAACTAGCTATTGCTACAGCTGCACCTGCAACCCTCCTCCAAACCTGCGCACCAGACTGCAACTGCAGTGCGCACCAACTGGGAAAATTGCAGTCCTGAGATGTTTTCAAATGAGAACTGGCGCCCTGTATTTATAGTAATCCTGCCAGTTTGTTGGGGTCGACTTCTCCTTCTGGGTATGTTTCTGTTCAGTATATTATTATTAACTCTGCCCGACTTCTTCTCTTGGAGGCTAATAGCCTAATATAAATTATCTTTTTGAGACGACAAGGATTCTAGGGTTATTAGCCAATTCATTAGGGTTTCTCTTGCTTCCCAGAGTCTTCTATTCTTGTTAGGTTCACACGTGGGGGTAAATACCTCCCGCAACTACCATAATATTAACAATGGGATGGGAAGGATGTGCCCATTGTGGAGCAGTTATTGAACTTGCCTCTTGATCTCCTCATTTTATAATAGAGAATGGTGATAGGTTGGACCATTGGGTAGCAGTGCGCTTGGGGTCATATTGATGGGATTCTTGACCTGGCAGTGCAGAGGTACCCCAGTGGGTGAGTAGAATATATCTGAGTATTCTTCCACAACCTTATCCACTTGCTTCTATTTTGTGGAGAGATCGCTCGTGGAGGCCCTGAATGTGGTTGTGATATTTCGCTCACTCTGAGAACGAATAACGAAGAAGAAAAATTTCCTGGTCTGAGAGATGACCTTCCTACATTGCTTGGCCGAGATCAAGGAAATAAAACTAGGTGGGATTGCCACAGATATCCTGTACAATTTCATGTTCAAAGTAATAATAACAGTATGAGGCCTAGACTCATATATAACATGATGTTTCCATAAATAAGGTTGTCCCAAAGGAACATTACAAACTTCAAGAGGAGAAACATCACACAATACCTTGTCTTTGAAGGTCTTGATGCCGTACAACAACCGACATTGTTGGTTGATGCAAAGATCGCTTCCTTGGTGGAGCCATCCAATGGTGTAGGGTTGTGGGTGCGACATTGTCGGCAGGGCTAGATTCTTGACAACCTCTGCTAAGTTGAGGTTCTTTTGTCTACTGTTATCAATGATGAATTGCAACGGGGTGCCTTTTACCCACATCTGTGAATGGAAAATGCTCTCGCCTTCTTCTGGCTCGATTGGTTCACCTGGATGGAGCTTGGTGGTACCAACAGTGGCACTAGGTTCCATGTCAATGATCTTTCTCCCCCTTTTTGGTTCTAACTCAGAGTCACAACCTGCATCTTATTCATAGGCTTTCACTTCAGCCACCGGCGACTGCTTTGAGCAACAATCAATAGTGTTATGCCAAGGGCTCTTATGGAAGTCGCACCACTTACTGGTATCTTTCTTTGTCTTTCTAGTGTCCTTCTTTTCTTGCGGCTTGGACTGGTTGTCCTGATGTTGTCCATGTTTTCTCTATCCTTTGTTCTACGGGTTGGGGCCGCCCTTTCTTGACTTTTTCTATGAGGGGTTCCTGAGACCAAATTGCCGCATCTTTTGTTTGAGATTTTGCTCGATTTTGATGACATATCAATAGGCCTCACCCAAGGATGAGATGTCCATAAATTCCATTTCGTTCTGGATGTATCTATGTAGAGAACCATGATACTTGAGCACCAGATGTCGCTCATAATATTTGATACCCATCTTGGTGTGCAAGGTATGGAAGATATATGTGAACTATGGCACTGCTTGGTCTCTTTCTTGATGCAGTGTGGTCCATTTTGTATACAAGTTGTCATAACTTCTGACAGGGCAGTATTTTTCCTTAATAACATTCCTGAAGGATTCCCAATTGACTATGACTGTAAATAATGAGGGTTCCTCTGTTTCCTTTTTCTCAAAGAAAGTTTCCCACCAATCTTTGACATGGGGAATGACTTTGAGGAGCGCAAAAGTAATCTTTTCTCTATTCGAAAAGTTATGGACCAAAAAATACCCTTCTAGTAGATTCAACCATTTGTCTACAACATTTGCATCTATCTGACCTTCAAATATAGGAATATCAAAGTTGATTTGTACTTTTAAGGGGGCGGTGCCTCTGCTCGAGGAAGATGTGTCACCTGTCGATAACCGCTGAAGGATTTGTGCAAAACTATCCATCAACTCATTCCTTTGTTGCGTGAGGGATTCCTTAAGCAACGTTTTTAAAGGATATGTTGTCCCATCATATTTATTTTCTCCCGCCATGAGAGGTCACTTGGGTGTGCAAGAGATTTTGTCCTCGAGAAAAACAAGCTTGAGACCCAATTCTTTGTACCCTAACCTCATTGGGGACATGCATTAAGAATGACAGGGAACAAACCGCTCTGATACCACTGATCTAGATTTATGAGTAGAACAAAATGAATACATATTATTAATTAAAAAAAAATAATAATAACAAAGATACAGTAAAACTGGTTTCTATTCAATAAGGAAATAAACTGAAACTATAAAATGCACCTAAAAACAAGCTTGCTAGAATGGTGGTGGTTTATCTCTGAGAAGAGATGTGATGGTTGTGCTCATTCACAAGAACATGATTACAATTAATCTTTGAAGGCCTCTTTTACAATAAACATGAATTCCAAAACCCTAGACATCCAAAAACCTAACCCTAGGATATGAAGAGCCAAAATTCATGTGGGACCCATTGGGGTAAGCTAGTACATCAACTTCCCGAGGTCGTGATTTTTGCATACAATCTCTGGTTTAGGTGCACAATAGCATGTTGGAAAGGTATATCCGAGGAATACACATGTTGCTGTCAGAGTCTAACACCGCCCACAATTTGACTATGGCGATCCCTTAAAACATTGTTTAAGACCTGAAAACGGCCCTGAAAGTCGGGGACCCGAAAACTAGGAAAAAACTGCCAAACTAGAAAACTGGAAAAAATGAACCAGTTGGAATAGGTGGGGGGCGATCGATAACCATCTAGATCACAAAAAAAGAAATAAAACAATGAATCCATACAACATTTAAATACTATAAAAACTAGAGATTACCTAGAGAAAACCCAAAGGAAGAACTCTAACACTAAATGGCTATGATTAGGCTTTATTTCTTAGTAATTGCAGAATTACAATGGTGTTTTGGCTTGCTAGAGTTTTATATATTACAAAACTTGGGAATTTTCTTGAAAATCCCTCTCTTCTTTACCAAGAACCCCTTCTCCATCATTGTGTAAAGGTTTATAGGCATAATTGGCTTGTTGGGGGTCACTAGAAGGCTAGGCATCCCCAACTCTAGTTCTCTTCCTCTCCTTCATCATTTTGTTGGTTGCATTACAATTAGAGTTTCATTTCTTTAGATTTATTCTTCTATTCCTTACGTTTCAAATTCTTTTGTGCTTCGAGTGGTAATGTTTAACTTTCAAAGTGATTGGTATCATATTGAATGAGTGTGAGGCCCTTCACACTATAAACTACATAATCTATCCTTATCATCAACTTTATAGCATCAAGCTTCACTTATTTAGCCAATCTTCTAACTTTATCAATTGTTTTGAATTTGCATTGAACCATTAAATCCATTTGATGTTTGTTGTAGATCCATTTTAGATCACACATCCCCATTAGGATGCTTTTGGTTTGCAATAGAGGGGATGGAAGCACATGACCTCCACTTTTATCTCCAAGTCCACTACTCCAACATATATGAAGGATACTTGCTTATTTTTTTCCCCATTCAAGATCCTATTTTCCCCTTGTAACAAGCCCACTACGGCCTAATAGATTTTTCGCCTTTTTTTTCTTCTCGAGGGACAGAATACCCAAGTTCCTACGAGGTCTTAGCGTAGGCTAGCTTGTCCTGTCAGAACCTTCACTAAACCATTCCACCGGTTCTTTCATTGAAAACCCATCGTGTACAAATCAAGCACCAAGCGCGGGCTTCACCTCCATGTGATCATCGGTTACGACCCCGGGCCAAGCCAAGAGGTGTCTTTCATAATTCGTGACTCAACGATGCCCGAGAGTCAAGTCCTCCAACTCCCCAAACCCCGAAACCCAAAAATCATACCTTCGTTGAGATCGAAGGCTGCGAATATCCCCCTGATCCGACGGTCCTAGCCGTATCGGGATTTCGGTAACCGGGAGTTCGAAATGCAAGAGATTCAAGTGTTTCGACTCTTCTACCCCAGAACCTAAAATATGATACATGATTTCTTGTACGAGATCCAACGATCCTCGATGATATGGATCCAACGGTTCAGATCTCTTCGTGAACGAAGAGTTCATGATACAATGACTCTAGAACTCCTGTCACTCAAATCCCCAAATTTCGATATGGGAATTTGTGTAGGAGATCAACAAACCTTGTTGATATGGATCTGATGATCACTATACCTCCTGAGCTTAAGGGTGTTGAAGGACACTCAGCCTTAACCCCCTTGCTGTCCTACGAGATCCAATGGCTTACGGGCTTTCGGAACTTTCCCCGAACTCTGACTGCTCACCACGCCTCTCCTCCGATGGATGGTCCAGATCCTCTCGGAGTTTCGTGAATCAGGATTTCACGACTCGCGAAGACAAGGGATATTCCCCTTTGGTCTCCCAAGTGCCGAAATGTCGAAATGCCGAAACCTATTCACACTAAGATAATTCGTAGTTTCGCATATCGAGACTTCGCGACTTGCGATGATGAAGGGTCTTTCTCTTTAGTTTCCTGGGTGCCGAAACACCGAAATGCCAAAATGATGAAACCTATTCACACTAAGCTAATTCGGAGTTTCGCATGCTGGGACTTTACGACTTGCGACGATGAAGGGTCTTTCCCTTTAGTTTCCCGGGTGCCGAAACGCCGAAATGCCGAAATGCCGAAATGCCGAAATGCCGAAACCTATTCACACTAAGCTAATTTGGAGTTTCGCATACCGGGACTTCGCGACTTGCTACGATGAAGGGTCTTGCCCTTTGGTTTCCCAGGTGCTGAAATGCTGAAATGCTGATGGATGGGTCTGAATACTCTGGGACTTTCAGGATGTTGCCAAGTCCACCCTCCTGCCTATGCAAAGGTTAAGTTCGATGGGAAATAGAGCTCCGACAATCTTTCAGAGGGTTCTTGGGTAAATTATCCCTAGGCTTGGTGACCTGAGTAAAAGTCTTTCTAATTCGTCAAGCTATAAATTCGGTGGTAAGGGTAAAGTAAACTCATGGGTTTACTATCATGGTAGTCCTTTCGAGGGACTCACTCTGAATATGGAGTGCGAGGAAACTTCCCGAGAGAAGTGCCTTCGGGAAATTAAACCAGGGCATAGCGCGAGCCAAGTAGATAGGGTAATTCTCAAGGGAACGGGTCATATTATGAACCTACTCATTCTATAAATAGATCGATTATGGTCATATAAGTATAAGCATGTATCCCTTGTCTCCAACTCAAAACACAGGCAAACACTTCCATACATAAACCATTTATGAGCGTATAAACATGAGCATGCATTCAATTCAAAAATACAAGACATAACACTTATTAGAAAACACCAGGTGTGATGCGATTGCTAAGAGTAGTGCTCGTTTCCACCCAATCGTAGGCTCAATGAGTCCAAACGGATTTAAAACTAGCCACCCTTGAGCTAGACCATGATGCTTGAGGTTCAATTTTCTACTTCAAGCTTAATGGAAGTCAAGGACAAAGGTTACTCTCCTTCTCCTCTGTTCAGAACTCCCTGCATTTCCCAAATTTCTCTCGGTTCTCTTCGTCTATCTCTGTCGGATGCGTTCTCCTCTCTTCCCCCCTTTACCACACTTCCTCTCTTGCCTTTTCTTTACAATATTGTGTGTGGTGCAAATTTCCCCATCCGCGGTCAGGTTTGGGAGCTGTTATGGATGGGCGGTTCACCCCCATCCCCTCATTAACTCTTGAGTAGCCTCCCCACCTACCAATCTGACGGGAAATCCATTCCAGGGTCAGAGAGCTACTTTGATCTTTGAGAAAAAATTAAAAAAACCAGTACGGTACTGGCCTGGTGGAATTTAATGCAACCATTCCAGGTCCCTTCCACTGCCTCTCCTTAGCCATCATGGTCTCTTTTAGCACATCCCCCTCCTAGTAGCCATGCAACACTTATTCATAACATAATTTTCATTCATCGACCTTTTATAAAAAGGTCCATCAAATCAAACATTCACATCTTTGAGTGTTCCATATTTCTTGGCCAATATAGTTATTTTTACAGACTAGGGGAAACAAGGTGTTACAATTCCCTCCCCCTTAAAGGAACATCATCCTTTAAACAAAATTGGATATGCCTGTTTCATGGCATATTCCATTTCCCGGGTAGCCTCATCTGGGCCAAACTGTTTCCACTGCACCTTGACCTGTGCAATGGTTCGGTTCCTGAGTGGGGTTTCCTTTCTGTCCAGGATGCATTGAGTTTATGGCAGGAATTCTCCCTATGGTTCCACCTGGATCATAGACCAGTCAATTATATGATTAGAATCATGTACATATTTCTTCAATAATGAAACATGAAAAACATTATGTTCTTTTACTATGGGAGGAAGTGCTATCCTATAGGCTACAGGTCTCACTCTATCTAGAACTTCAAAGGGTCTGCAATACCGAGGTGACAACTTGGCACAAGCTCCCATCCTCAGAGCACTCTTCCTGGGCCTAACTCTGAGATATATGTGGTCTCCCGTATTGAATTCTCTTGGAGTTCTCTTTCAGTCGGCGTAACTTTTCTGTCTATTCTTAGCGACCTTCAGATTATGTTTTATCTGAATCACTTGTTGTTCCATTTCTTTCAGCATGTTGGATCCAATAGTAATTATGTTTATGGGATTACTCCAACTGACTGGGGTGTTTCACGGTCTACCATAGAGGACTTCGAAGAGACTCATCTTCAAGGATTCTTGGTAGCCGCCGTTGTAGGTGAATTCCACCAGTGGCAGGTAATCTTCCCACTTCTTGGGTTGATGCATTACATGCATTCTTAGCATGTCTTCCAATATTTGGTTCACTCTTTCCATCTATCCATCGGTTTGAGGATGATAGGATGTGATAAATAGTAATTTGGTCTCCAGACCAACCATCAAGGATTTCCAAAAGTTGGAAGTAAATTTCGTGTCTCTGTCAGACACGATCTCTTTAGGCATACCATGTAGATGCGAATATCTCCTTCATGAATATCTTGGCAATATATATTTCCTTACAATTCGATTTGTGAGGATAAAATGGTCGGTTGCTTTCGGTTGTCCCACCACTACCATGATGGCATCATTGTTTTTGGTCGTGTTGGTAATCCGTTGATGAAGTCCATGGAAATGGTTTCCCATTTCCATTACGGGAATTGGTAGAGGTTGTAATAATCACGATGGGTGCCAGGTGTTATGCTTTAAACTGTTGGAATCTAGGCACATAGCTAAATAGTTAGCTATGTCTTTCTTTAACCAGGGCCAATAGAATTGTTTCCTAGTGGCTATGATCATATTTTGATATCTTGGTGGCCGATATATGGTCTTTTTGTAGTTCATCATTATGAACCTCTTCAAGTCGTCATAATCTGGAATATACAATGCTGTTTACGTAAGCTAGTAGACCCATATTATCATGCGGTAGCCTTCATACTTTATTCCACGTGAGTTATTTCTCCAGTGCGAGGTCGCGATGCGGAAGAATGTGTCTTTTTCTTGTGCATTCCTTACTCTTTCTTTGACATTATTCTTGCAGGTACTCACCACTGCAGGTGAATTGTTTCATACTTATGCTAAGGGCTTCGACCACCTTGTTTTCCTTTCCTTTAACGTGTTTGATTTCGAATCAAATTCACTAAGGAGGGTCATCCACCCTGGCTTGCGGCATTGAGCTTTGGTTGAATTGAAGCCAGTTATCACAATCCATAGTGGTCTGTCTTAAGTACAAATTTACTTCCTAGGGGAGGTAATGTCTCCACATTTTTTTTAAGGTGTGCACTATGGTGGCCATCTCTAGATCATGGGTCACATGGTTGACTTAGTGCTCATTCAATTTTGAGATTCATATGAGACCACTTCCTCCTTGCATAAGGACTCATGAGCCCTTCCTTATAGGCATCTGTGCACCTGAGGAATTAAGTTTTTAGGGATCAACGATCTTCAATCTTCGGCATGGATGCATGGGTCAGAAGGTGTTTGAGGGATTGAAATCTTTCTTCACTTCTTTTGTCCACATGAATTTATCTCATATACGGGCCGAGGAGGTGATTGGACAACCAATCTTAGGTATCCTTTTATAAATATCTATAGTATCACCTTTAGGCCCATAAGAATCGATCTCCGGCGTCCTTTAGGGTAGGCCATTCCATGATAGATATGATCTTGTTAGGATATACTTCTACCCCTTCTTAGGATATTGTAGCCCAGTAGTGTATTTGCTTTTGGAAAAGTCACACTTGCTAAATTTGGCACAATTTATCTTAGCACCTGAATCTCAAGTCTAAGATGTTCTTCATGTTCCTCTCTATTCTTGGAGTAAATATATCATCAATAAAACTAGTACAAATTTGTCTAGGAATTTCTTGAGCACATTGTTCATCAAACACAAAAAATTGGAAGGGGCATTGGTCAATCCAAATGGGTGCCGCCACAAACTCATAGTGACCATATCTTGTCACGAAGGAAGTTTGTGGATGTCTTCACCCTTGATTCGAACTTGATGGTATCAAGACCTCAACTCAATCTTGGAGAAGATGGAAAGCACCTCCCAATTGTCCGGATAGGTCATCGATCACGGGTAAGGGGTACTTGTTCTTTATGGTTGCCTTATTGAGTTGTCTATAATCTTGTGTACGGTCCCGAGGAGAATTTACCATCTTTCTTTTCACAAATAGGACTGGTGTTTCCCATGGAGACACGTTGGGTCGTATATAGCCTCTGTCATCATTTCTTTTGGTTGTAATTTAGAGCTCAACTAGCTTGGGTGTGCTCATCATATAGGGTGTCCTAGACACTGCTGGCACCCTCTAGGTGCAAGTTCTGTCCGAGAAGTCAATGTCCCTTCTGGGAGGTAAACCCGGTACCTCTTACGGAAACACATATATATATTCTCTTAGTCTTGAGAGTTGGTCTTTGAGCTTGGTTTTGTCATCTTCAATTGATTCAACACCTATATCACATATAGTGGATATCCCTTCTTGATACTCTCATTTGAAGGGATGATATTAATCTCACCGAGACAGGTTTTTTTGGATCCCTTGAAGGGTAATCCTTCTTCCTTCTTCACTTACACATTCTAGGGTTTTGTAGTAGCTTGATCCGATGCGGATTTATATGTGGCTAGTTAGTCCATACCAATCAATAGATTATACGATCCTAGGGGTAATTATCGGATTTAAGGGTTGCTTGGGTGGGAATTCACCCATAGTGAATTGGCTAGCTGGTATGACCTCCACTACCTTTCTTTTGGTGCGAGTGTCTAGCTGTATAACCATGGATTAAGCGTGTTTGTCTTCAACTTTAATTTACACTTATCAGCTTGACCTTAGGGGCTATATAACTCAAATTTGAACGAGTCGAATTAGAATGACCACCGAAGCTTGGTGGTCAACTTGTTTTGTTTATCCAGCGGCTTCATAAATTTGTGGCATGATCCTAGCCACGTCATTGATTGTGGTAGATTCTTGAATGTTGTAGATTCTCGACTATTCTATTGTTGGTGTGGCGGAGTCCCTCGGTGATGTTCTTCTCCATAGCAGGCTTGTTTTAAAGGTTGCTGTGAGTTATCAATCTTTCTGGGGTAGATCCAAAGGTTTATTTTTAGCTTTGGGAGGGAAATTCTTAGTTAATGCCGCCGGTTGGAAAGCTCATCCTTGAGTCCCTTTTTATAGTTTTAAATCTTGGGATTTAAACCCCTTTTTCTCAAATCCTGAACTATTCTTAGCTGTTATGCGAGGGTTATGTCGATGCCCAAGCTATTAACAATATCTTGCCTTTTGGATAATATATTCTAGGGTCTTTGGCTCATCAAGCTCAATCTGATATAATAGTCCTTAGGTAGTCCATTGATGGTCGTTTCACCTTTCTTTTACTAACTTTTATATGATTTCTCTCCATGATTCGAGGAATCTGGCGACATATTCCTCTATGGTGTATTTCCTGAAGCTTGAGTTCATAGAATTTTTAGTCTTTTTGTCAAAATACTTTTAAAATGAGGATACTTCTGCCTAAAGTGTTTTATAAACCATTCCCAGATAGGTCTTCTTTGTGAATCCATTTCACGTTATCAGGTCTTCCCACCAAATGGAAGCCTTCCCATTCAGTTGAAAGTGGCTACTCCTAGCCTTCAAATTTTTTGAGAAGTCATGGACTCCGAAATACTTCTTTAGTCCAAGCGTGAGGCCTCCACTTCCCTCTCCCTTCTTTATTTCACCATGAGGGTGGCTTGGCCTCTTGAATTCTTCGAGATTATGATTTTGGAATGATTTCACTTCTTCAATTTTATTGAGAATAGAACTAGTTGCTACTAGAATATCCCTACAATTAGCTAGTTTCCTTTCAGAATCGTCCAGTAGCTTGTCCCTTATATGCGGGGTGAACCTTTCTCCGGTGCTCCTCAGTGTGGCATAAAGGGCCACATTTACGTATCTGGTGAAGGCTTGACTTCTCTTAGATACATGCGTTGGTGCAACGTGGTACAGTGTCGGGTCCATGCAATTGCCTTTGTATGTCGGATAAGCTCTGTGACAAGGCTTGCGATGTCTATGTTTTCTTCTCTTTCTCTTTTATCAACCTTTCATTTGTTGGCCTTGCATCTGCATGTAGTTGACAATGGGGCTTCTCCTGATATCATCTGAATGCGGAGGGTTTCTCTGGCTCTCCTTTCATGGACTCTTCGTCTACATTTTGGGAGCCATCCCCGCCGTGGTTTTATCCACCATTCATAAATACGTAGTTTCCCGCGGTTGATCGTCAGCTTGTTGTGCAAGAAAAAACACTTGTGTGTTAGTCAACATTATATTCATTCACAATCAACACGAATTCACTTATTTTCAAATGCATACACATAATGGGAGTTTTCATTCTTAACTTCAGCTTTTGATAAGGGGAATTAGGATAGAGACTTACTCCGCAGAGTGCCGGATGGAGTTCACAGTACCTTTCGTCCATGAACCAAGAAGGCCAAGAGATGTTGTAACCAGTGCGATACCAATTTGTAACAAACCCTCTGACTAATAGATTTTTAACCTTTTTTTTTTTCTCGGGGGCAGAATCCCCAAGTTCCTCTGAGGTCCTAGGCTAGCTCTTCCTGTTGGAACATTCACTAAACCGTTCCACCGGTTCTTTCATTGAAAACCCGTCATGTAAAACTCAAGCACCAATGGCGGGCTTCACCTCCATGTGATCGCCGGTTATGACCCGGGCCAAGCCAAAGAGGCATGCTTTAGTAATTATTGACTTCGGTGGTACCCAAGAGTGAGTCCTCGTCCCCAAACCGAGCAAAATCATACCCAACCGTTGAGATGCGGCGGTTGCAAATCTCCCGATCTAATGGTCACGAAGGTATGGGATTTGATGGCTGGGAGTTCGAAATGCAATAGAGTCAAGTGTTTCGACTCTTATACCCCGAAACCCAAAATCCCAGGTATGGGTTCTTATGCGAGATCAAGCTGACCCTGATGATATGGATGCTTGATCCGGATCTCGCCGTGAACAAGAGTTCCGCGTCGGCCGACTCGAACTCCTATATTCAAATCCCCAAATTTGATATGGGAATTACGTGTAGGAGATCAGCGAACCTTGTTGATGTCACGGATCACGATGGTCACTATCTCTCCAGGCTTAAGAGGCGTTGAAGGACCTTTCGATATAACCCCCTTACTATCGAGATCCAATGGATTCACGAGGGTTCGAATCTTTCCACGAACCACATTTGCTCACTTCGCGTCTCCTCGATGGGCCGGTCGGATCCTCTTCGAGGTTTTGTGAGCGAGATTTCATGACTTCAGCGAGAAGATGAGGGGTCTTCCCCTTTAGTCTCCCAAGTGTCAAAATACTTGAAGTAATAAAACCTATTCTGCCAAAGCTAATTGAGTTTAAGCATATGATTTTGCCAGTGACTTCACTTGTGATGATGAAGGGTCTTTCCCTTTAGTTTCCGAGTCTTAGAAGCATTTGAGAAATGCCAAATAGAAACTTTATTCCACCTTAAGCTAATTGAGTTTCACATCTTTGGACTTCAAATTCTTGACGACAAAGAGATCTTCCCTTGAGTTTCGGGTGCCAAAATGCCAAAATACTAAAACCTATTCACATGAAGCTAATTTGGAGTTTAGTAGAGACTTCATGACTTCTGCGGCAGTAGAGGTGCCCTTTAATGGACTTACCCAGTGCTTAGCAGGAAATGTCAAAATGTGGAGTGAGCGGGTCTGAATGCCTACGGGACTTCGGGATGAGCAAGTCCACCCTCCACCAGCCTATGCAAAGGTTAAGTTTGATGATCAATAGAGCTCCTACAGATCTTTCAGAGGGTTCTTTGGTAAATTATCCCTAGGCTTGGTGACTTTGAGTAAAAGTCTTTCTAATTAGTTGGGTTATAAATTAGATTGGTGGGGTAGTAAACTCATGGGTTTTACTATCATTGAGTAGTCCTTTAGGGGACTCCCTCAGACTCACGGGTGTGAGGAAACTCTAGAGAGAAGTGCCTTCGGAAATTAAACCCGGAATAAGCCTTGACCAGAGTAGATAGAAATTCTCAAAGGGAATGGGCTGCATTATTACGAACCTACTCATTCTATACATAAATAGATTATGGTCATATAAGTATAAGTGTGCATCCATTGTTTCCAAATCAAACCACAGGCAAACACTTCCATCTGAAACCATTTATGAGTGTATAAACATGAGCATGCATTGATTAAAAATACAAGACATAACACTTATCGAAAAAAACACCAAATTATTGTCCTGGCCGCTAAGAGGGTGCTAATTTCCACTGACCATGGTACCGGTGACTCCAAGCGGATTTACCACTAGCCACTAGAGCTAGACCACGATGCTTGAGGGTCAATTTTCTACTTCGGCTTAATGAAATTGAGGAGAAGAAGGTTACTCTCCTTCTCCTCTATTCATAATTCCCTGTGTTTCCCGAATTTCTCTCGGTTCTCTTCCATGATCTTTGTCGCGCGTGTTCTCCTCTCTTCCCCTTTACCACACTTCTTTGTCTTGCCTTTTCTGCAAGATTGTAGCCAGCACAATTCATCCACACGGTCAGTGGAGTACATTTACGGATGTGGGGTTCACCCCCATCCCCTCATGTAACTCTTGAGGAGCCTCCCCACTACCAATCTAACAAGAAATCCATTCTAGGGTCGGGAGAGTTTCTTTGATGTTGAGGAAAAATAAAATAAAAACTAGTGCAGTCTTGATTGTGGTTAATGCAACCATTCGAGGTCCCTTCCACCACCTCCCAGCATCATGGTCTCTTTTAGCACATCCCCTTTCCAACAGCCATGCAACACTTATTCATAACATAATTTTCATTCATCGATCTTTTATAAAGCGTTCCATCAAATCAAACATTCACATCTTTGGAGTTTGCCATGGTTCTTGGCCAATATAGTTATTTTTCTAGGACAGAAACATGGTGTTACACCTTGTTTTTCCTACTGCGAGATGTTCGTCCTCCCCCTTTGGTTTCTTTGATGACATAGTTCTTACCACCTTTGACCAAGTAGTATTTTTTCTCTTTCCTATAGAAAGTCACATCCATATACCATGGGTATGTACTTCCAGTGCCACTTCACATATATCTAGAGGTACAACTTCACATTCTACTTCATCCACTTATTTAGCATTGATGAAAAACTTTACTTTTCATCTCTTGGTGATTGTCATGGAAAACTTCTCATGGATCCACCCTAATGAACATGGTTGTACTAAATCATGAGTTTCTAGAACAAGCTCATCTACTAAGGATTCAAAATTAGATTACATTGTGAACCACTTTCAAGCAAAGCATTTACCTTTCATTCCTTCACTTGAACAAGCTCATCCACATCATAGGTGCCTTTTACCACCGTTTATTTTTCCTTGTTAGCTTCATTTGTTTCCTTCTTGCACTTGTATCATTTTGTATGCAATTCCTTGTGAAGTTTGCAACACTTCTCATTCATGTTCCCATCTACATTACAATGTTTGTGATGCTTGTTGGGATCTTTATTACAATGTTTGTGATTCTTGTTGGGATCTTTATTTTTCTAGCATTAGTCTCATTTGTTGGAAATTTTGTGGTTATCTCTTTTTGAAGTCCAACTCAATTAGAGAGATTTATTGCTTACCTCACCTATGCTTTTCACATGGAATTGTTGTAATTGCCTTCAAATTTGGATAAATGGTCCTCCAATCTACTTCATTTTTATTTAGAGCTCTTCCAAAAAGATACCCAACATAATGGCTTGTTTTCAAAATTTGGACATATAATCATGTACACCTTGTCCTTGTTCTTACCTAAGGTAATTCTATTTCATGAGTTGCTCCTCTTCATAGCCTATGGGATAGTACCATCATTTAAATAATTCCTTGAATCCTCCCATTTTGTAATCATGCGATTTTTTCCTAGTGTCAATGCATTTACATAACGCTCCCACCACAACCAAGCATTCCTAGACATATTCAAATGGGAACAAGAAATATGTTGTGGTTCTTTGATTTTATAAAGGCCAAAATAAAACTCCAACTGTTTCAACCAGATATTCAATTTTCTAGTGCTAACTCGACCATCATGCATTGGTATTTCAATTTTTTCTTCAATATTAAATGGAATATTGGAAGATGAATGAAGATACTTGTTTTTACCTGAGTCTTCAACCTTCTCATGTTTGGAATCTTCAAGGTCAACCTTTTTCTTTTGGGTCCTTCCTTATCTTTCATTACCATCAATTGTGTTACCATCTATATTAATCTAGAAATGATTTGCTCCAGTTGAGTAAACCTGGCTTCTGGGTCTTCCTTGTTAATTTCTTGATGATAAATCCTAACCATTATTGGTTTCCTACTTCTCTCTAGCTCTTACAACAATGCTTCTCCACTATCTCTATATCCACTATAAGTGTTTACAATACAAGTTCTTCACCGATTTTTTAAAACCAGGGTCTGACACCACATGATCCATAAATGGTAGGCCTATGGCTCATCAATCTCTCCAACGTGAATATTTACTACATAATTAAAATGTGATGTCTCTACAATTCTTTGTTTGGTTGAAATCAAGCTTCTTCAATCATTTCTCATTAACTGACATGAATTTTAGTACTTGGTTTGTTTCCTTATGGTTCCAATGCCAAACCAAGGATTCAAGTGCACTCTCTTTAAATGTTCAAAAATGTGATACAATAAATTTCTAAAGGTTTAAACCTAGAACCTGTATCAATAAAAAATCCAACTCATAATTTATTTACAGGTAATAAACAAGGTGCATTTCTTCTTTTTGTTTAGTTTTCATTGTTATCACTACAACCTCAAGTCATTACATATTAATATATTGACATGTTATTAAAGGATGGTTGTAGGTAATTGATTAGGAATAACATAATGCTTGTAAACATGGATGCTTGATGTTTGAGTAGACTATACTATTGTTGTACCTACATTTTTGATGCAATTGGACTAATAAAATCAAAGGAATGGCTTGAACCAGTCCAAAGGATGGTTGTAGGTGTAAATCATTATTCATAGGCTTCTAGGAGAATGGTTGTAGGTAAATAGCAAGGTTTACAAAAAAATAAATCACTATTGAAAAATAAAACAACTAATTGGGTTATGGAAAGAACCAATGATCAGAGCAATGGGGATGCAATTGTGTATATAAACCAACACTACAATTTAATCGATTTGAGTGTTGTGGGTAATCGATTTGATGAAAAATTGCATGCATGGCAATGCGAATCAATAATCCATGATGTTCTTATGCAAGAAGTAGGTATATGATTTCTCTCAAGCACCCAATGTCTAGTGTATGTGGTGGAATGTTTATTTATGGTAGTGCATATTTTAGAAACTTGGTTTGGTAATGGAAACAATGACCAATAGCTCTAATTTTTGAACCATAGATTTCCTCTAGATTTTGGATGAGCAATTTGGAGCATCCCATCCATTATGGACATAAAAGAGAGTACTCAATTTTTTTCATTTATATTGAATGGTATACACATAATAATTCTCCAAACAAAGAAAACAAATAGTGAATCCGTACAACAATTAAACACCATAAACAATAGAGATTACATTGAATAAAATCAAAGGAAAAACATCATCATTGAATGGATATGCTTAGGCTTTATTTCTTAGCAATTGTAGAATTACAATGGTGTTTTGTCCCTCTTGATCATAATACATTACAAAGATAGGAATTTTCTCAACAATCCCTTTCTTCTCTACTAAATAACCCCTTCTCTATTGTTTTGAAAATGCTTGTAGGTAGAATTGGCTTGTTGTGGGTAGTTGGAAGGACAGACATCCCCAAATCTTCAACTCCATAGCTCCAAAATTGTTCCTCTCCTTCATCATGTTATACTCCTTGGACACCTCGACTGAAATTTTTGAACTTCATGTCCCTTTGCACACAGTTATTAACTAAGGTGCTCTATTTCCTTTTGAGGTCCATACTACAAGCCTTCCTTACCTAATTTTTTTTCTAAAATGCTCTAATAAAATTATGTTGAGCCCACTATCCTTCATGTTTTCACCCACGATGGTGCCCTTGTAAATAAATGATCAGATTCTCATAGAAAATTCCAAGGAAAAACCAATGTTGAAGGGCCATAGGAGAAGTTCACACATTTTAAGAAAAAGAAGATTAGTGGGGACAATCATTATAAAGGTAGATCAATGGTTCAAATCCATCGGTGGGGATGGGTCTATTGGTGGGGGCCAGAAGTTTCAAAGTGTCATGAGTGGTCAAGGCTCCTCCCATGAGGGAAGATTAATGGTCCATAAAGATTGACAATGAATGGGCTCATCGAAGGCCCAAATTTGTTAAAGCACCTATAATGATCCATATTTCACCTATTGGAATAGATCTATGCTTGTATTTGACTCACAGGAGGCTAAGGTAAAAGGGGACCCAAAATAGGTCATCATGAATATAAGGGTAACTCCAACTAGAATAGATTAACAATGATGATTTTTTCACATGAGATCCAGTAGAAAGTGGGGCCAAAAGAAAGGGTTGTCGTAGATGGTCAAAACATTCCTTTTGAGGAAAGATATCAATGGCCTATATGGGATCATGGTAGTTGGGTCCATTAGGGTATTTAAATATTAAGAACAATGTTGCAAATGGAATAGAATAATATTGCAAAAGATGTATGACAATCCATGATCTTTCATGGGGAGTCAGGGAAAAAAGAGCTCAAAAGGTTAAATCTGCCAGTAATGGATAAGATTTTTCCTAATAGATTAGATCTACAATTCAAATGGGAACTGTAGGAAATTTAGGATATTCAAAGGAAGAAGTTTAGGGACAAGTGGATGGTCAATATTTCACCCACAAATGAAAATAAACAACTATAAACAATCAACAAGGATTCCTCACATAGTGTAAAAAACTGAAAAAGGGGATCAATGGTGGAGGATACACCCACAAGACAAGATCAATGGATCAAATTAGATATAAAATATAAATTCATAGCAGATATGATAAAAAATAAATGAAATCTATACTATGAAAGTTAAATTCCTCTAGATTCCATAATCTTTAGTCATTGATTTTCTACTTATGCATGAAATAGATGAAATGTGGAAAATAGAGAAAATTAAAATAAAATCACACACAATTCACAAAATAAAACAATTATTTTCTTTTGGAAACCCTTATGAGAAAAAACCCAACTAGAACGTGAGGTTTCTCTACTCTCTTTTCTCTAGTATGGAAATAATGCGAGTATAAATGAGAAGGCACTCTCTATGGAGTTACCTGAGATCTATGGCTTGTTAGGATGCTATAGAATGTTAACCCCCTATTTTATTCTCTCTAATTTTCCCACTCCCATTTATTCTCCTCTGCTATGGAAAAAAATACAATAGCATAGAATAGAACCCCTTCTCCTCCTAGCAACTCGATATTTAACATAGAATAATAGTTGTCTAGGGTTAGGGCATTGACTTCCTCAACCCTCAATTAGTGATCCAATTTGGAACTTATAGAATTTTCTATAAAATACATTATGTTCCTAGCCCCACATGTTTAAGTAATGGGGGCTGACCTGACATCCACTCTCACCATGGTGATCAATACGATAGGTCAACTTGCAAGAGGCATAACTTTCACATACAAACTCTAATTGAGGAGATTATTGCATCGCTAGAAAGGTCTCAATGTGAATAATATAGATTATGGATCCATAGTAAGTTTTGGACCGTAAAAAAGTGTCAATTGATAACTCAAAATGGATCTGAAATATTTAAAACAGTTTTTTGGATGCAAATTTCTCAACTTGGACCAGTCGCTAAAATGGCTCTACAAGTTGATTTCTCCAATTTTTTCACCCATAAAGCATTGATATAGATGCAAAATAATATAATGATTTGTTCTAGATTATACCTCCCCATTTAGGGAGGATTTTTCTCCCCAGGTGAGGAAAATTTTCCTCTACCTTCCCCTTAGAGTACCACTTTATTTTCCTGGAAGTTGTCCCTTCAACCCAATCTTCCGAAGGTCATGTTGCCCCTATCTTGTAGTTCTAGACCTCTTCTGCAAAATTATGTCCTCTTCAAACTTTTCCTGAGCATTTTGTGCTAAGTTATATATGGAAGGCAGGACATGTTCCTCCTCCTAATCTAAAATGGAAGGCTCATAAATTTTGAGATTCTCCACATTCACTATTGAGTAAATGAGCATGTTTGGGGGTAGAATGCATCTATAGGCATTATCTCCCACATTTTCCAATACCTCAAAAGGATGATACTGCAGAGCCTTTATCTTCTTACCAAGACCTTGTAGTATTTCCTTATTCATATGTAACCATACTCTGTCTCCCACTCTAAATGTTCTCGTTGTTTCGTGTTTTTCATGTCTATCCTTGTACTTTTCTTGTGACTTCTTCAAGATCTCATGTTCTTGCAAATGGATTTGCCTAATATTCTGTATAATTTTTTCTAGTGTTAATGCAACTCTCGTGAGGTCTTCCCTCACTCCTCCTTACTGTCCATATGAAACATCTAAGGGTGAAGGTGTAAAATATTCAAAGGAAGTTTCAAAAGGTGACTTACCAGTAGAAGTGTGGACTATTTTCTATAAGAGTGTTGTGTATAGATCGGATTTTCATCCGAGGTCTTCAGATTCTTATGATTGTAACCCATCAAAAGATGCACCAAAGTCATGTTGACTACTTCTTTCTACCCATCTGTCTGTGGATGGAATGTTGTAGACATATTGAGATTAGTGTCCATATTCTCCCATAATGTAGTCCAGAAGGCACTAAGAAATACGGTGTCCCTGTCTGAGATGATGCTCCTTCGTATCCCAAAGTGCACCAAGACCTATTCAAAGAACAAGTTCACTACTTCATGTCCCTTAATGGTATTAATACAAGGCATGAGGATGCATATTTTGTTGAACCTTCAAATACCACACATAAATAGCCATGTCTCTTCCGCATGGTTGGTAAACCACCCACAAAATCCATGGAAATGATTTTCCAAGGTCTAGTGGGTAATGGTAAGGGATGGTATAGACCTTGCTTCTTGTTACTAGGCTTGATGGTACAACAAATTATACATCCTCTAATATATTGTGCTACATATTCTTACAATATGGTTCAATACACATACCTCTATAAGTTGGAAATTGCCTTCCCAACAAAAAAATGTCCTGTAACCTTAGAGGTGTGAGCCTCTTTGATAGGTTGCAATCGTTCACCTTTAGGAACAAAAATCTTATCGATATTGTAGAGTATACCATTATGGAAATCATAGTCAACGTTGCTATCACGTTCTTCTATATTAATTTGGCCCTATAATTGTTGAAACACCTCCTTGAAGTCCTCACTTCTATGTATGCTTCTTGGTATGCATCATGGGTAAAAGGGTCCATGTGCATTAGAGTTATGAAAGTTGTAATATTGGTTGTGGGTGTTCGTGAAAGCATGTCTGCCAAATTTTTTGTGCTACCCTTCTTATATTGTATGAAAAAATGAAACTACTATAAGAACCCCATCCATTTACAGTGCCTGGTTTGATGTAACGTAATCTAGGATTGCAAATACTGGAGCGACTGGTGATTTGTGTGGATGATGGTCTCCTTTCCTATTAGATAATTCTTCCATTTTTGGACATCTTGTACCAAGGCATAGATCTCCTTTTCGTAGGTAGGTTATTTGAGGACCGCCACATAAAATACTTGATAATGATAGCAGTCATGCTTTCCTCCTTGCATGAGGATTACTCCCATGGCATACCCACTTGCATCCGTCACCAATTTGAAGGGATTATACAAGTTTGGTGGTGTATAAGCATTGGTTCTTAGATAATCTTTCTTTTTATCTCATCAAATTCCTTCTGTTGATTCTTTCCCCACTAGAAACTCTTACTAGCCACTATTATTGCATGGAGTGGTGAAACTATTGTTCAAAACAACGCTATGAACTTCCACAAGTAATTTTCTACCCCAACAAAGATCATAACTTCTATGAAATTGGTAGGATCTAGACATTTCATGATGGCATCCATATTGGCGAGATCTATCTTAAGATTGCCTCCACTGATCACATATCCAAGATACACCAATGACTGCTGAGAAAAATCACATTTCTTGAGATTGGTCAACAACTAGTGCTTCTTCAGGGTCTCTAACACCTACATAATATGTGAGATTTGCTCCTATCGGGTAGCACTTTAAACCAGTATATCATCCAAATATACAACAACAAAAGAATCTAGAAAAGGGTGTAAAACATCATTCATTAGTCTCAGAAATGTAACTGGTGCATTACATAAACCAAATGGAATTACCAACCACTCATAGAAACCTTTCCTTGCCTTGAAGGAATTATTCTAGGTATCTTCTTCTTTGACTCGTACCTAACGATATCCTGATTTCAAATCCAACTTAGTGAAGTACTTGGCAGGCTACAACTAGTTCAACAGATCATCGATCTTGGGAAAAGGGTACTGATTCTTTAGTGTAATCTTGTTCAATGCCCTATAATTGATACACATTATCCAAGTCCCATTCTTCTTGAGAAAAATTATGATGGGTGACCCACAAGGTGAGGTACTTGGTCGAATCACACCGTGATCCAACAACTGTTACAACTACTTATTTTCATTGTTTACTTTTAGAACCGACTGTCTATACAACCCAATATTAGGCAAGGGTGAGTCTAGAAATAATTGGATTCCTTGCTCCACTTCTATAGTAGGTGGTATACCTTTAGTCTCTTGGAACACTCCCCTATATTCCTTTATCAACTACTCCAATTCAATTTTTTTCTCCTTATTACACCCTTCTAGGGATGTATTTACTTTTCACGTCTCTTCACTAGACTGGTTTTCCCTTAGGAAAAGTAAAACATATTTCTTTCTAGAACTGATCATTTTCTTAGCTTGATTGACACTTACTAGTGGAATTTTTTATTTACCTTTGTGCGCGTTGATGATGAAATATTTCCCATCCTTGATGAGGCCATTTTGGTTGGATCTTTGCATGAATATAGCTTCCCTGATATACATGTAGGGGCTTCCAAATACTACTTCACATACATCTAGTGGTACTACATCCAATTATACTTCATCTATAAAATGAACACTTACATCAGATTTAATCTTGCACTTCTTTGTTACCTTGATCTCTACATCTTTTTTTACCCAACCTAATTGATAAGGGATAGGATGATCATGAGCCTCCAATCCAATCTTGTTTACCAGATCGACTTCTATGAGATCATCCTATGAACTAGAGTAAAAAAAA
>SNQJ01S0156735.1:8067-22253 GCA_010110895.2 Picea sitchensis
GACATGGATATACAGTGTATTTGATTGGTATCCATGGTTCTATTTTATCCCGAGCATGGGTATGCCTGCCTCGGTGAGACATTTGTTATTTTGTAGACGTCACCTCCTGGTTCCTAGTCCTTGGGCTCAATCGTTCAGCACATCAATAAATATTGGTAATGTATTTCAGCCATCAGATGCTCTTCTGACCTCACACATTAGGGGGCATATGTTATAACCCTAAAGTTCACCACACATGCTTACCTAGCATCAGGCCAACTCATTTCCCTTCTTTTCCAAAACTCTGTTGAACAACTCTTTGAAAATCCTCTTGTGTAAAGGCCCACGTGCCCTAACCCATTACTGCACGTGTGTACATGATGGATGGCTCACAACAGCCTACGTGTACCTACTAAATCATGAAAAAAAGGAAAGTTGTCGACGGAACAAAAAGCTATGGGTGAGTTAATTGAAACTCCCGGCCATGCATGGTCGAGGGTTCATCCAAAACCCTAGCTCCTTCTAGCCTATAAAAGAAGGGGTAGGGGTACCATTTGGAAGAGAAAAAAATATAGTGAAGAAACTCTGCCCATTTACATAATCCATTGTCCCAACCCTTTAGCCTTTCCTCATGCCAAAGGAGATTTAACGCAAAGCAGTTGAAGGATGGAAGAAGAGGAGCCCAGGATCAGGTTCAAGGAGCGGTGGCCAGTCTCAGCTTTTGTAATTTGATTCACTTTACATAATAAAAAGAATGTTCTTCCCGTCCCAAATCATGAATCGTCTATATTTTGATTGATTTATGTTCGATTTCTAACCCTTGAGTATAGAATTAGCATGCATGCATAGTTGTTGTTTGTCTTGAGAGAAGGTCATCTGTGGAAGGAGCAGTGCAAGCAAGTAATCAAATCACAATGGAGGATCTACATCGAACGTCGGTAATAAGGTAGGTGATCCTTTTCCATGAATTTACTGAGAAAGAGGGGTTTTAATCTTGGGATGTAGGTAAAAAATTAGTTTCTATTCGATCAAATCTGCATGCAAAGTCTTACCCTAACTTGCTAGTCCATAGGGTGTTTTTCCCAACAACAGAAGGGCAGTAATTTCCATTAGGAAATGGTCTGGACATTCATTCCCAAGGGAGGACTCATTCTATTCAGGTTTCACTATGATTAGTGTCAGAGGAATGGTCTATTTAGGTGAATGGTTTAGGTTCAGCAATCAGGGATAGAAATTCACTAGGGCAGACTCATTCTCTCCAGGTTGCACTATGACTAGTGCTGGAGGAATGGCCCAATTAGGTGAATGGTCCAGGATAAGAAATTAGGGACAGTTATTCTTCTATGCTTGAGAAGAATATTCCAGATAGCCCATAGCTAATGTTTTATCTTCTAAGGACAAATGTTCTTCCAGATATCACATATATGAGTGGAAGAATGGCTCAGATGACTCAGTTTATATCATGATATTGTTTTATGCAGGTTGATATCATATGATATGATTGTTATGGAGATTGTATGTCTCTGGAAAGTAGAGGTATGCTACTATGATGGATGTGTTCCACTGGTTGTGACTATGTGTCATTGATTAAGTAGTTGTGTGCTACTTGGTGTGGTTGTGTACCACTAGATAGTAGTTGTGTACTACTATGGATAGACACAATTATTCTCTATTGAATGGTGTTGTTTTGATTTCCATGTAGACTATCAGTAGTGTTGGAAATTATTATCAGCTAGATGGACAACCAGTGTGTTGATGGACAGAAATTCTCCAGATGGAAAATGGTCCAGGACATTTATTCTTCTAGGACGTATGTATGTATTAGAAGAATAGTCCTTGTAGCCCATGGTGTGGCTTCCATCATCTGTTGAAATAGTTATTATTCTAGGAAATATGTCTGGATTAAAAGAATGGTTCTTGTATCACTCTGTGGAGTGAGTGACTTACTTAGCATCATCCATGATTACTCAAATGGAGTATCTCTTCAAGAGATAATGCAATTGATTATATCATATGATATTGATAGTGATGATGGTGCTTGTGATCTAATCATGAGATATCCTTTATGGCTATGATGATGCTACCAGTTGAATGGTATGGTTTTTCTCAAGACCATTGTTTTTAATACCTCCCTAGTTAGGAGGGAGTGTTGATATTATGGTAGTTGTGAGAGGTATTAGCCTCCAAATGTAACCCTGACAAGAATAGAATATTTCAAGAAGTAAGAAGAAACCCTAAAGCATTGGACATAACCCTAGAAGACAAGTCGGCTAAAGGAAATATTTAATATTGAGTTTTTAGCCTCTAGAATGAGAAGTCGACCCAGATAGATAAGGAGGACAAGTATAAATACAAGACGCCAGATCTCATTTGGAGGACACAACTCACAACTATAGAAATCTAGTGCGCACTGCAGAAATTCAGTAAGTGCGCAAGTCTAGAGAGTAGCTACAGTTGCAGCTACTGCAACTAGTATTTTCGGTTTTAGGCTTGGAATTTCTCTTGGTTATGGTTTGGAATTTCTTCCTTGTGCGCTAGCTCTGGAGATAGATATGCTACATTTATTAGCTATTAGGCCTAGGGTTTGCTTCTAGAATTATTCTATGTCAAGGTTAAGGTGCTCGGGGGTGGCTTCGGCCTATGGTTGGGTGATAATATTGTTATATTGTCTATGGTTAAATGAGCACACCTATTATTTCTAATAGATAGAACCAGAGAGAAAGAATCAAGTTACAAGTATCCATCATGTCTCACTTGTCATGTAGTGTGTTTACTGAATCGCCCCATCAAATTGAGTACCCTTGGTGACTCGTTCTGTCACATTCTACTTCGTACTTCATCTCGTCACACTCCACTACACCATTAATTGCATTGGATCAAGGCGCCCTACAGATTTTCATATGCGCAATCTTCCACACACTCCATCACAGTTCACTCTATAACTTGTTACTTGCTCAAAACATCGTCGTGTTGCAGCATAAAAATCTACTGATTCATTCCACGATCACGAAAAATGGAATTTGTCACATTCCACTTCACTTTTGAAATGTGTCGTAGGTTACCCTCCTATTGTGAATGCACTCCTGGAAAATTCAATCACTTTTGTGATTTCTTTTACGTTGTTGATCAATTCCTCCTTCAATCCTTCGACGCACTTTTGTTTTCAAACTTTCATGATTTTTTCTAAGAGTTCCATTTCATGGGGATCTGCAATAGTATAGTATAAATAATCATTCCGCGCACTTCCTATGCAATCCTTCTGTGCACTTCCTTTGCTTGTGCGCCATGTTGACATCAATGAAAACATATGCTCAACAAGCTCCCCCTTTTTCATTGATGGAAACTATTATTGTTAAGTTGCTCCCCCTATCAGTGTGTTCCTCTAGCATTCACTCCCTCTTGTTGTATGATCTTGTTTGTTGCAGTTTTATGTTTCTCCCCCTTTGACATCAATGGAAAAGGGAACTATCATTCTAACTACACACATCCTAAGAGTGACGCCCCTTATCGGAAGGTTGTATTTCTTGTTGCTCAATTTCTTGTGTTACCCTCCCTGAGGTTGGGAAAGTCTTTCAGCAGCCTCCAACCTGTCGTGAATATTTATCCTCCTGAATGAGGAGTGGGAAGGAATCCCAACTTCTCTTTGAGGTACTCAAACGAGCCCCTAGGTAATGGATTGGTAAATATATCTACAATCTTCTCTTTGGAAGGAACATATTCTAATTTAACCACATGATACTAAACCTTTTCTCTAAGAAAGTGATACTTCATGGGGATATTCTCAGTTTTAGAGTGTTGAACAGTATTTTCGAGAGATTAATAGCACTTGTATTGCCACACATGATATAAACAGGTTGATCACATAGAAATTGAATATCCTTGAGATTGGTCTTTATCCAAAACATTTGTGTACAAAAGGATGTTTCAGATATAGAGAGAGAAATGGAAGTTTATTTCTTGTTGAGCCAGGATACTAAAAAATTGTCAAGGAAAAATGCACTTCCACTACTTTTTTTTCTATCATCAATACTTCCTACCCAATATGCATCTGTATAAGCTCTAAGAACTAGTTATGTGTTTCTTGGATACCACAATCCATAATAAAAAGTGCCTTTCAAATACCCAAATATTCTTTTAACTACAAGAACATGAGTTTCCTTAGGATTGGCTTGAAATATACCTACCAGACCCACTGCATGTATGATTTCAAGTCTTGAAGCTATAAGATAGAGTAAAGTGCCTATAATAGACCTATACATGGTCTTATATACTTCTGGAGCATCATCATCCTAGTTGAGTTTACAACTGGTAGTCATTGGAGTGCTTACTGGTGCGCAGTTTCCCATGCCAAATTTATTTAATATTTCTTGAGATATTTACCTTGAGAATGTGCTTAGTCTTGGAATGATAAGTTGGGTGCTTTGCTAGAAATATTGTGCGTTGATTTTCGCAACTTATATTCATATCTCTCTGCTCAAATGTGATTCATGATCATAGCCTTTACATCCATACTGCTTCTTTGCTTACATGAGTGGCTTCCATGTATTCATCTTTTGTTGTTGACAAGGCTACGACCACCTGTTGCTTACTCATATAGTTAATTGCTCCACCGAACATCTTGAACACATATATATTGGTCGACCTTCGATAATCCATATCTCCAGCATAGTCAACATCGATAAAGACATGTACATTTAATTCACTATCACCTCCAATTTTTCCTTGATAGCATATAGCATAGTCTCTTGTGCCACACAAATACCTTAATACTCTCTTGACAATTTTCTAGTGCTCCTTTCTAGGTATCGACATGTATCTTCTCAACACTCCCACTATGTGGGAAATGTCTGTTCGAGTGAAAACCATCGCATACATTATAATACCAACATAACTTTCATATGGAACATGTGCCATGTCATCTATTTCCTCATGTGTCTTTGTACACTCTTCATGAGTTAGCCTTGCTCCCACAAAATTGACACCTTCACAGGTTTGCAATCCTGCATGTTGAAACGTTTCAACATTGTTTCAATATACTTCTTTTGGTTCAACCAGGGCTTTCCGGTTCCTCGATCTCTCTTGATATCCATTCCTGGAATGAAGTTCACTGCACCAAGATCCTTCATGTCAAACTTGGAGGATATATGTTTCTTCACCTCCTTTATTGTGTTCATTATTTTTCCCATCAACAACATGTCGTCGACATACAATGCTACATATATGAAATGCATGTCTTCTTCTTTGGAATATATGTAGTGATCATATTTTCTTCTCACAAATCTCAAACTAAGGATGTATGTGTCGAAATTTTGGTACCACATCCTTGGTTATTTTTTTAGACCATAAAGGGATCTTTTCAATTTTCACACCAAATATTTATTTCCCCTTACTAAAATTCCTTCAGTTTATTTCATGTAGATTTATTCTTCCATGTCCCTATGTAGGAATTTTGTCTTTACATCCATCTGTTATATTTCCAGATAAAATGTTGCAGATAGGACATTAGTACTCTAATGGAATTTAATTTTGCAACAGGGGAAAATATCTCACCGAAGTTGACTCCTTCGACTTGGGAATATCCTTTCACTACTAGTCAAGCTTTGAATTTCTCGACTTGACCTGCAATGTTCATTTCTTCTTGAATACCCACTTTCTACCAACGGACTTTCTTCCATTTGGTAATTTGACTAAATCCCATGTCTCGTTCTTATGCAAGAATTCCATCTCTTCAACCATGGTTTCCTTCCATATGTTTCCCTATGTTGAGTCGACTGCCTCCCTGACCGAATTGAGATCTTCATTAGTGGAAGTCAACACAAATGTGGAATGAAATTCGAGTGGACTATACCTTTCGACTGGTTTTCTTACTCATTCTGACCTCCTTACAACCGGGGTCAATTGTTCCACCTCTTCATATGATTCAGTCGACTCATTTGAATCACCTTCTTCGTTCCTCATTTCAAACCGGACCTTGTCTGGATTATACTATGTTTGAACCATCTCTTCATACTCGGACTTCCTTTCGACTTCTTTGAAGACCACATCTCGATTGTACATTATTTTCCTTGATGCAGAATCCAAAAGCTTATGTCATTTTATTCCTTCTTTGTATCCAATGAAAATACACTTAACTGCCTTCTTTTCCAGCTTATTCCTCTTTTCCTTGGGAACATGCACAAATACATCATAGCCAAATACTTTGAGATGTGAAATCGAAGGCTTCTTACCAGAACATACCTCATGTAGATTCATGTCGACTAGCACCGAAGAAGGATACATATTCACTAGATATTTTGTAGTGTCGACTACCTCTACCTAGAAATCTTGTGCGATCCTAGCACCACTAAGCATGTTCCTTGCCCTGTCGGTCAATGTTCTGTTCATTTTCTCAGCAACTCCATTTTTTTGGGGGGTATATGGTGTGTTGTTTTGGCGTGCTATTCCACATTTCTTGCAGAACTAATCAAATTCCTTTTCACAGAATTCACCACCATTATCAGTTCTCAACACCTTAATATTCTTATCTTTCTAGTTTTCTACAAGATATTTAAACTCTTTGAATTTCTCATAAAACCCATGATTTCTTCCTCGATAAATACATCCATGTCTTCCTAGAAAAATCATCTATGAAGGAGACATAATACAAAGATCCACCAAGTGAAGGCACTGAAACAGGGCCAAACACATCACTATGAACCAATTCTAGAATCCCCTTTTCCATTCTTTCTCCAAATGGGAACCTCACCCAACTTTGTTTTCCATATATACAATGTTCACAAAAGTCAACTTATAAATTACATTCAAGAAAATCTCCGACCATACTTTTTTTATGCATATCTCGAAGTCCTTTTTCTCCAATATGTCCCATCCTCTCATTCCATAGCATGGTTGGGTAATTTTGACGAGGACTTGTCGATTCAGGTTGAATAGACTCAGCCTGAGTCGAGTCAATTCAACTTCAGCAACAATGATGTTGACATTCCCTAATAACTTGTATAAGGTTCCAATCCGAACTCCTTTCGTTAATACCATCACACCTCTGACCATATTGCATGTTTCCTTCTAAAATAGAGTTTTCACCCCTACATCACTCATCTTACTAACAGATATCAAGATTCTTTCCAAACCCAAAATATGTAGCACACCTGGAAGGGTTCTACTCCTCCCATCCTGCAATGTCAGTCGAACTCTTCCTTATCTGAAAATTTGGGATGTCGAGTCGTCCCCCAAGAACACATCTCCTCCTTCATATTGTTCATATTTTCAGAACCATTCTCTATGTGGTGTCATATGATAGAATGTTCCTGAGTCGATCAACGAAACATATTCATCCGACTATGTATTGGTCACCATTAGGTACACATCACCTCCCTTATCTAGATTCGTCTTTCTCTTAGTCGATTGCTTCTCATCGGATCTTGTACTGGATTGTGTTTCCTTCGACTTGCAATATCTTTTGTAATGCCCAACTTTGCCGCATTTCCAACATCTTCTTGTTGTCAATTGAACCAGGGATTTAGATCTACCCTTTGACTTAGACTTTCTACCGAATAATTTTCCTTTATCTCTGTCAATCGGTCAACCTCTAACCACTAATGCATATTTGGTCGATCCTTCCATGTTATTCTACCATTTCTTCTCATTTCTTTTGACAGTGGAGATGCAACCACATATTCTAGCGCTAATGTGGTTGAATTACTCCCTATAGCCATGACTAAGTTATCCCAAGAGTCTGGAAAATAACATAATAGGATAACACATTTATCCTCCTCGGTGATTTTAATATCCAAAGTAGATAACTGGCTTATTATAGTATTAAATTCATTTAAATGCTCATCCACCGAAATGTCCTCACTCATCCTCGGAAGATACATTTTATTTCTAAGAAAAAACTTTTTTAATAGGGATTTTGACTCACACAAGCTCTCCAACTTGTCCCACATTTTCTTGGCAGAATATTCACCTGAGACATTCAGCACCACCGAATCAGCAAGACAAAGTCAAATATTACTCCTTTCCCTTCTCTCGAGTTTCTCCCATTCTTCCCTCGTCATACCTATCGGAATGGTACCTGGACAGAATGTTATCCATTGTTCTCGATATACAATGAGATATTCAATTTTAAGATTCCAAAGCTCAAAATTCTAGCCATTTAATTTTTGATCTCAATTTTCAAGCTACTTGCCATTCTTTAAGAAAAATATTTAAAGATTTCTAACTTGCGACTCTTATTGAACCTAGAGTTTAGCTCAGATCCAAGGTTGTTAAACCAAGCTCTGATACCACATGTTAGGAAATGAGAAACACTTCCACACTAAACCTAGCAGAAGAGATGAAGATAATTTTACTCAAGAAAGTAAATGATAAAGCAAGCACACAGTACACAGAGATTTTACCCTTGAAACCCAAACGGGAAAACCAGCATTCCTTGAGCATTCCACTCTCTTGTTTTCTTATTCCTTAAGAGTAAAAGGTTACATTCCTAACCTTGGTCTACACCTAAGAGACAATCAACATCATACCTTATTTCTTTACACAAGAACAACCTTGTAGCCAATTTGGATTACATCTACATGACCAGCAACCTCTAAAATGATTTCTCTAAAAGATTATTTTTAACAACATTACAACGTGCCTTATTTATAGGATTTACAATAGGAAAACCCTAAAAAAAGGTGCCTAAAAACGGTTACAGATCCACGCATATCATTGGTTACAAATCCGATGAATCTTATGATTATGTTATAGTCATCTCTAAGTCATTTTACTAGTCAATTACCAGTCGACCTCCATTTATGTCCTCAGTCGGTTTCCATGCATCCTCTTGTTGACCTCTTGTTGGTTGACCTCTTTGAATTTCTATTGATTTCTTCGACTTTGACTTTACCTAGTCGAACCACCTCAACCTTCTACTTTCACCATCGGTTGATCCACCTCGAATAGACTTTCACTGTAAATAACATAACAACCCAACATTAAGAACCTTGATGGAATCATCCTTAGGTGTGTGAAAAAAGATTACGCCTATTAATTGATTAAAGAACTCCATTCAGGGTATTACGGTGGTCATTTCACTGCCTGCACCATCTCTCACAATATCCTAAGTGTTGGATATTATTGGCCCACATTGTTCACTAATACCCATCGATATGTCAGGTCATATAGGGCTTCTGCAGTGCAAGATATTAGATATTATTTTTGGGGTTAACTGCGTAGTGTAATTCATTAATCTATGACCCATATTCATGAGTATTAGTCGCAATTGACCAATAATCCTCATGATTTGAATAGTCCACTTAGCACTCATTGCATCGGGTGATGCTCACAGGGGTGAAGAAATGGGATTGAAGCAAACAAAATGAATCGCATGTTAGGTCATGTCGGCCTTGTCAATTCTTTAAAGAAAAACAACTATTGCATGTGTTACCTTTGAAACTAGCCATTGTTGAAGCTCCTTTTCAACAATGGGGTTTAGATTTCATTGGTGAATTTAAGGAAAAATCCAGCAATTGATATTGTTGGATTTTAACTGCAATAGACTATTTCACTAGGTGAGTAGAATCTATCCCAACAAAAAAGGAAATTGAGGAAGTCATCATGAACTTTCTTGAGCACAAGATAATAACAAGGTTTGGCACTCCTTCCAAAATCACTTCTGACAATGCTAAGGCCTTTATCTCCCTTTATTTGGAATAATTTTTCTTCAAGTATAGGATTGTCCTATCTCACTCTTCCAACTACTATCCCCAAGGAAATGGACTGGCAGAATCAAGTAACAAGAATCTGATGAATATTGTCAAGAAGATTGTAGGAGAAAACAAGAAGGCTTGGGATAGTAAGATAAAGTATGATTTATAGGAAGTTCACATCACGACCAATACTTCCACAAGAAAAAACCCATTTGTGTTGGTACATGGATTGGAAGCCATAATTCCCATAAACCTCTAAATTCCTACCCTCTGATTTGCACAACAATATATGATTTACAATGAGGCTTTGCAAGGAATAATTGACCAATTGATAGAAATCGATGAATCTAGGAGGGGAACTTAGGGTCAAATGGAGCGTAAACAAGATAGATTAAGGGAACATTTGATCACAAAGCTAGATGAAGGAATTTTGAGGAAGGAGGACAAGTACTAATGTGGGACAAGAGAAATGAGAAACAAAAAATAAATAAGAAGTTTGATAGTTTATGGATCGGACCCTACCGAATTGAGAGAGAATTTGATATCAACTCCTTTAACTTTCTTACACTTGAAGGGGAGAAGATATCGCTACCAATTAATGGATATCTTCTCAAGCCCTACTTTCTTGATCGAACCTGACCTTGTAGCATAGTTTGTGTAAGTTAGGTAGGGAATTTACATCCTACATCACATTTGTATATGTGTTGCATCATGCATTCATGCTAGTATAATCTTGCATATTCTCGTATATATTGCATTTCACTTGTAAATAATGCATACATGTTACAAACTTACATTTGATTATTCTATATTATTGCTTTATCATTTATAGTTTAATGAATTTTTTTCTTTTCAGGGTGGTTCGGATTTATCACTAACTCTAGTGGTTAACATCCACTGATTGATACTTCTAAAGGGTGTTGTTGTTTGAAGTGGGCCCAGGATTGCAGGTCCTCGACAACGAAATATGTTGAGGTTCTCATGTGCTCTATGGTGAGCACATGTCTCCATTTTGGAGCCAGATGTTACCCCCCATGCCTAGGGGTAACTAGAGGATATCATGTCTCATAGCCCACAATGGAGACTATGATCATGACCATGATGATGATCAGCATGTCCACAAATGGCATCCCAATATCCCCCCCTCATTAGCCTCTATAGCTACAAATCAACCAAGGCTCATCACATCCAGGCAACCTAGCATATGGGATATGGTAAGCCATCATCAACATGAGGTATGTTAGTCCTTCTTTCATGTGAATTGTTGTGATTAATTTGTTGTACATGTGAATGAGGATATTTGGTTAAATTCGCATAATGGATAATTGGCTTGGGAAATTGTATTAGTTTCCTTGTTTCCCCTTGGTGTTCAGCTTCTATGCCCTAGTCTCATGTTGTCACCACCCAGGTAAAAGGGGTACTATTGAGGGGCCCTCACAAGAGTATCATTTTGTTCCCCACCATACTTAACACTTTCCATCATGGAGCCTCTCATAGTGTACCAAAATTTGATAATGGTTCATGGTCCATTTTCTCATGAGACAAACGGAACGAAGGCCCAAAGTTTGATGAAGTTGCTACACATGTATACGCTATAAATGATAAGGGTCACCATAAAATATTCATTTCATATTGAGCTCTACCCCCTCTAATGGTAATATCCTATGCCCTGATGTGAATGGATGCACAATTATAAAGGACTTTCGCCTAGTAAAAAAAGAAGGAATGAAGCTTGAAACCTTTTTGAGGGGACTTTCAAATGATAACTAGGTATCAAAAGGAAATTAAGGGGTTCATAATTCAAAAAGTACCAAGGAAAAGGTATCTCAAACAGCAATCTCTCCCTCTACAAAGGCACTCATAGAAATGAATTTAGTGACACCATAAGCCATGAAGTAAGCCCTTATTCATATCACTATCACACTTACTCTTGAAGGGTTTCTTTTTTTCTTTCTTCCCTAGGTACATATCCCTCTACTTGGATCTTTTATTTCTTGTCTAGGTTGGCACACCTAATAGGGTTGGATGAAGGCCCTCCCATGCTTAAATTTTCCAACTCACATGAGGTCCTAGGATGGTGTGATGCTTGAAGGGGATATTGAGGTGAATCTTTTACATATCTTATATATTAAGTGACAGCTTACTTTGCATGATTTAAGGACTATTATCTCTTGTGAACATTGACTTACATTGTCTTATACTCAGCTTTGTTTTGGATGGCCCTGACATGGTTCTTTGATGAACCTCTTGGGCTTGTACTAGGACTTTGTGCCTTTATTGTAGGAATATATAATGTGTGATGTAGAGAAGTAAATCACCAAGTGACTCACCACCTTTAGACATCATCTCTCACATCCTTGGAACCTTGGATGATGGACAGATGGGATGAAATCCCACAAGCTGGGAAAAGTACCTGGGGACTTATTATTCACTAGATCAGGGATGTTGCAACAACAGATATCCAAACACCATGTAGAGATGAGATGCATCTCCCTTCATCCTGGATGTAGTTTCCTAAACCCTTGATGTCACCCTCCATTTATCATGATTGCATCTTCTATGGTTTTGATGGCATTAGGGTTTGAAGGACACTTGGGTAACTGGTGATGATTTGGAATGACCATGATAGAGGAGACATACCTTTTCCATTTCTCAACTTTCATATAATTCCACATGGCCTTTGGAGGCCCTCTCTTATCCTAAGAAGGTCTGATGTCACCACATGTGTGGCTATTTATGATCTATTTTTTCATTTTAACATTTTGTAAAGGATAAATGAGGGTTCGGCCCCACTTCCATTTTGGTATTGACATTTTGTGTGGATAAATTCTCTAGGCTAGCCTCAGATAAGAAGGCTAATGCTAGCTTTCATTTTTTGAGGATGACTTCCTCACCTTTGTGGGGTAACACTTATATATTTTCTCTATTTCAGCCATTCTTGGTCTTTTCTCTTATGCACTATGCTTGAAGGAGGTCTCTTGTGGGTGCTTTGCTCATTTTGGATGTATATTTATACAATTAGGGTTTCATGCTCTTGAATTCTCGGATGAAGTAAGTAATTTTCTACAATTCTATTGTCTCTTGTTGATGTAAATGGTGAAATTGCTATTTTGTTGCAAGTAATATTGTTTTGTTGAAATCCTAAGAGGAAGACATAAGTGCTTATTCTCCTCACAAAGTTTTATTTGTCCAAGTTTGTGAAACATCCTTGCTATGGTTAGAAGCCTAAATCCCAAAAGTGCTTGAACTTTAGGATTTTATCCCTATACATTTGGTCCTTGACCTAAGTGAAGCTACAAGAAGGGGAAAATGGTATCTAGGGCCCAAACGTGCTTGCACCATAGATATCATTTTCTTCAAAGTCTAAATCATAAGACCCAAACGTGCTTTCACCTTAGGTTTTATACTCTACCTCTTTAGTTGTAATTAGATAAATCTTCAAGTTTAATGCATTTGAGACTCCATAGGCCCTAGAATGGAAATGGAACTGATCTAGGAGTGATCTTGTGGTGGAAGTAGTTGTTAAAATCACTTTTCTTATTCTATCAAGTATCCTACTAACATTGTTAACCCTAACTCTAGAAAAATCACAATATTTATTGTTGTTGTTACAAAAATTTTCTACAGCCACTAAAAATTGTCTTAATTTGTTGCATACACCTAGGTATAAGTGGCTTAACATGTTCTAAAACTAACTCTATCAATTGGATAATAATATATTGATTAAATGCTTACTTTTAATGGTCAATTTTGGTGTTTCGGAACATTATTTATTGTTGTTGTTGCAAATATTTTATTGTTTCCATAAAGTTGTTTATTTTTGTAATTTGCAACAGCCAATACAATTTTACTTATCTAGTGTCCTGAGATCATTGTTGCATGATTTAGCTTGGTAATTTTCAAATATATGTTGAAACTTGTTCTTGTTCCAAGAAACTACAACAATCATCTTACAACTTCTTTTTCTTTCTGATACCTAGACCTAACTGATAGGTGACCAAGATAGGGGGTGGTAGGCTTGGATATTTCTTGTTATTTTATCCCCTGAGATCATCGGGGAAGCCTCCATTGTGGTGTACCTCCTCCATCATTAAAATGAGGTAAGATCCTACATAGGTGACAGTGGTATTTTATTCCATAGTTACGCAATATTTTGGGATCTTGTGGTGGGATTTGCACAAGTACAAATATTGCAATAACATTTTAGGTGGAACCTTCTATTAAGCCTTCTCACATTTATTTTCTTTATACTATTACATGGGCCTTATTTACTAGAAATTGTCTCCATATATAACAAAACATAACCACATTATTATTCCCATTGTGTACCTCCCTAAGTACCCCATATTACCCCCCTAGATACACTACATTCCACCCCCCTTAGAAAATCATTGTCTTAAACACTTGTTGTGAGGAAGTACAACCATGTACCAATGTCCCATGGATAAGTGTTGACCATGATGTTGAAGAAAGCCAAGAATCAAGGTTCCATGTACAAGTACTAGTCACCATGTTGAA
>SNQJ01S0156735.1:22263-38697 GCA_010110895.2 Picea sitchensis
CTGACATGGTTCTTTGATGAACCTCTTGGGCTTGTACTAGGACTTTGTGCCTTTATTGTAGGAATATATAATGTGTGATGTAGAGAAGTAAATCACCAAGTGACTCACCACCTTTAGACATCATCTCTCACATCCTTGGAACCTTGGATGATGGACAGATGGGATGAAATCCCACAAGCTGGGAAAAGTACCTGGGGACTTATTATTCACTAGATCAGGGATGTTGCAACAACAGATATCCAAACACCATGTAGAGATGAGATGCATCTCCCTTCATCCTGGATGTAGTTTCCTAAACCCTTGATGTCACCCTCCATTTATCATGATTGCATCTTCTATGGTTTTGATGGCATTAGGGTTTGAAGGACACTTGGGTAACTGGTGATGATTTGGAATGACCATGATAGAGGAGACATACCTTTTCCATTTCTCAACTTTCATATAATTCCACATGGCCTTTGGAGGCCCTCTCTTATCCTAAGAAGGTCTGATGTCACCACATGTGTGGCTATTTATGATCTATTTTTTCATTTTAACATTTTGTAAAGGATAAATGAGGGTTCGGCCCCACTTCCATTTTGGTATTGACATTTTGTGTGGATAAATTCTCTAGGCTAGCCTCAGATAAGAAGGCTAATGCTAGCTTTCATTTTTTGAGGATGACTTCCTCACCTTTGTGGGGTAACACTTATATATTTTCTCTATTTCAGCCATTCTTGGTCTTTTCTCTTATGCACTATGCTTGAAGGAGGTCTCTTGTGGGTGCTTTGCTCATTTTGGATGTATATTTATACAATTAGGGTTTCATGCTCTTGAATTCTCGGATGAAGTAAGTAATTTTCTACAATTCTATTGTCTCTTGTTGATGTAAATGGTGAAATTGCTATTTTGTTGCAAGTAATATTGTTTTGTTGAAATCCTAAGAGGAAGACATAAGTGCTTATTCTCCTCACAAAGTTTTATTTGTCCAAGTTTGTGAAACATCCTTGCTATGGTTAGAAGCCTAAATCCCAAAAGTGCTTGAACTTTAGGATTTTATCCCTATACATTTGGTCCTTGACCTAAGTGAAGCTACAAGAAGGGGAAAATGGTATCTAGGGCCCAAACGTGCTTGCACCATAGATATCATTTTCTTCAAAGTCTAAATCATAAGACCCAAACGTGCTTTCACCTTAGGTTTTATACTCTACCTCTTTAGTTGTAATTAGATAAATCTTCAAGTTTAATGCATTTGAGACTCCATAGGCCCTAGAATGGAAATGGAACTGATCTAGGAGTGATCTTGTGGTGGAAGTAGTTGTTAAAATCACTTTTCTTATTCTATCAAGTATCCTACTAACATTGTTAACCCTAACTCTAGAAAAATCACAATATTTATTGTTGTTGTTACAAAAATTTTCTACAGCCACTAAAAATTGTCTTAATTTGTTGCATACACCTAGGTATAAGTGGCTTAACATGTTCTAAAACTAACTCTATCAATTGGATAATAATATATTGATTAAATGCTTACTTTTAATGGTCAATTTTGGTGTTTCGGAACATTATTTATTGTTGTTGTTGCAAATATTTTATTGTTTCCATAAAGTTGTTTATTTTTGTAATTTGCAACAGCCAATACAATTTTACTTATCTAGTGTCCTGAGATCATTGTTGCATGATTTAGCTTGGTAATTTTCAAATATATGTTGAAACTTGTTCTTGTTCCAAGAAACTACAACAATCATCTTACAACTTCTTTTTCTTTCTGATACCTAGACCTAACTGATAGGTGACCAAGATAGGGGGTGGTAGGCTTGGATATTTCTTGTTATTTTATCCCCTGAGATCATCGGGGAAGCCTCCATTGTGGTGTACCTCCTCCATCATTAAAATGAGGTAAGATCCTACATAGGTGACAGTGGTATTTTATTCCATAGTTACGCAATATTTTGGGATCTTGTGGTGGGATTTGCACAAGTACAAATATTGCAATAACATTTTAGGTGGAACCTTCTATTAAGCCTTCTCACATTTATTTTCTTTATACTATTACATGGGCCTTATTTACTAGAAATTGTCTCCATATATAACAAAACATAACCACATTATTATTCCCATTGTGTACCTCCCTAAGTACCCCATATTACCCCCCTAGATACACTACATTCCACCCCCCTTAGAAAATCATTGTCTTAAACACTTGTTGTGAGGAAGTACAACCATGTACCAATGTCCCATGGATAAGTGTTGACCATGATGTTGAAGAAAGCCAAGAATCAAGGTTCCATGTACAAGTACTAGTCACCATGTTGAAGTAGTCCCATAAGCTCCACTTTAAACCTAGGTCCCATGTCCATGCTCATTTTGACTCCCCTTTGAATATACCTGAACTCAATATCCAGCTAAAAAGGGTGCTCCAAATGTTTACACTAGTAATGTGGACCCAAATTTATAGATCCATATATATCCAAAAAATCATCCACAAAACACATTAGTACTGGAGAATAAGAAAACTCAAAAATAGTATTCATAAAAGGCTCTTTACTTCTCTCCATGATGTTCTCTACATAAGGTGGAGTAGAGTCATCAAATAGAATATGAAATCAGTTGTCATCCCAAAAATGATAACTATACATATACCAATCATCACAATCAACCTCGAAATCATACCAATCATATCTTTCTTGATTATATTCTTCCATGATGTAAGGGTATATGGTCACACTAATACGGGTCACGTGAAATTTAGTGATAATCTCTTTAATATCTTGGATTTCCTGAAACCAAACTTGTAATTTTTTTTCTAACAACATTATCATATTGCCAAGTTTATTGGTCATTAAGGTTTGAGAACTAAAATTTCCAATGGTTATAAAGTAGAAGATATTCATCAAAATCACAACATATAATATACCAAATCAAACCTTAAAATTTCTTCTTTCCAATGGAATTGGTCTTATATAAATCTAAGAAACCTATCAAAATATATCTAATTTGCAAATCATGTGGTCGTCCCCGTAAAACCTGAAAATTTGTTGATTTTAAATCAGCGATATCTTGACCTCTGGAACGCTAATTGAGATGATTTTTTTTAAACCAGGTGTTTTTCTTAGAGGAACTCATATATATACAACTTGTTTTGGAGAATTCTACACCAAATACTACAGAAACCTGCAAATTGATCGACCATCCTCGGAAAAATACAATACTCTTACACACAATTCCCATTACATTGCTTGTACTTCTTTATATAATACTATTTACCTCCTAAGAACATTCTAGAGAATGAACTCTATAGTAGGTGGAACCTTCTAGTAAGTCTTCTCACATTTATTGTTTTCACACTATTACATAGGCCTTATTTACTAGATATGGCCTCCAAAAATAACAATACATAACCACATTATTAATCCCATTGGGTACCTTCGTAGGTACCCCATATTACCTCCTAGATACACTACATTTGTTCAAAAAAATTGAGACCTTATTGCTTGTAGGTTGAAACAAGCAATATTGTAAAGGTGTCAAAGATTCATCTTGGGGACTCCACTTTCTTTTGTATGAAGTATGAAGACATTTGTTTACATATTTCATGTTTATATTTGAATATTTAGAAGTGAAGGATCATGGAATTAGCTCCATGGTTGGATAATTTTTAGGTTCCATCTGATTTCTTGGGCATTCCAGCATTTCCAAATGAACGTTATGATCCAAATTTGTTTGATTTCATTGGGTTATTTCATGGGTATCATGATTTAACTTTGTTACATGTTACATCATTCATTGAAGTTATGACACATTTTCATATTTTTTATGACAATGTTAGGATTATCATTTTTGCTTGTACCCTTGAATATGAGGCATTATAATGATACGAAAATCTTGGTAGGAAAGAAATTTCTTCACTTTCAAATTTAATTAAAGTATTTCTTAAGCATTGGGATCCTCATTATGAAGAAGGAAACTATGAAAATGTTTTTGAGGATATTAGGACAGCCACAAGTGAATAAGANAAGATTCATCTTGGGGACTCCACTTTCTTTTGTATGAAGTATGAAGACATTTGTTTACATATTTCATGTTTATATTTGAATATTTAGAAGTGAAGGATCATGGAATTAGCTCCATGGTTGGATAATTTTTAGGTTCCATCTGATTTCTTGGGCATTCCAGCATTTCCAAATGAACGTTATGATCCAAATTTGTTTGATTTCATTGGGTTATTTCATGGGTATCATGATTTAACTTTGTTACATGTTACATCATTCATTGAAGTTATGACACATTTTCATATTTTTTATGACAATGTTAGGATTATCATTTTTGCTTGTACCCTTGAATATGAGGCATTATAATGATACGAAAATCTTGGTAGGAAAGAAATTTCTTCACTTTCAAATTTAATTAAAGTATTTCTTAAGCATTGGGATCCTCATTATGAAGAAGGAAACTATGAAAATGTTTTTGAGGATATTAGGACAGCCACAAGTGAATAAGAAATTTTTTTGAAGCATATCCCTCATCCCATATGGAAGATCAAGCCCATGAAATAGCACTGACTTTATCCACTCAAAAAGATGAGGGTTTGGTCAATTTTTATACTACTCAAAATTTTGACTTTGAGGAAGTATTTTCTTATGATTTTGGGAAAAGTAATTTAAAGGAAAACCCCTTGGAAGAAGAATGGTATTTATATGTGTTTTTTTAGAGTTTTTTTAATTATAGAGCAGTAGATTTATCGGTGTTCTTTTACTTATTTAACATTAACATATATATCATGTACTGAGCAATACGAACATCTTAAACAAGAGACAAAAGAACACAAGAGATTTATCCTAGGAAAATCCCAAATGAGGGAAAAACCCAGCCAACCTTTCTTAGATAGATTTTGTCCACAACAGTCCAACCATGCACCAGATCTCAAGAGAAATAGACAAGAAAGAAACCTTATCACTAGGCTAGTGCAAAATCTAGTACTCCTAGTTGTAGTAGCATCACCATATAACTAAGGCGCACCTCCTTAGAGAGAGTGCACAAGAGAAAGCCACCACCAAGAATAACCAAGAACCTCAAATATTGTTTCATTGTGTCTTCTTCTTCTCCTGCTTAGACTTGCACATTCTTCTTCATGAGAGAGAGTGTGTGAGTGTTTCCAAATGAGCTAGACGTATCCCTTATTTATAGTTTTCAAGTCACCTAGCTGAGTCGACTTCTTCTCTGGGGATATTATTTTCACTTTTTTATTTTTCTTGTTCGTCGAATTATCTTTTGGGGTATTCTTTCATTGTTCAATGGTATTCCTGGACTTCCATAATCTTCTTCTCTTCTAAGAAATGTTTTCTAGAGGAAATTTCCTCTCGTAGCTACCAAAACATCAATACTCCCTCTTAGCTAGGGAGGAATATTTCCATGATGTATTCATCTAGTATTCCACTGACTACTTTGCAATCAACTAGTAGCACACAGATACTACCATGCCATCGGTATCTCAAATCGTTTGTCATGGTCTCCAAGACTATGTTTCAATCATCTAGTAGCACACAACTACCCATAATTTCTAGTAGTACACAATTATTGTCGTAGTCCAGTAGTTCACAACTACTTCCATAGTCCTCCTGACTATACTACAATCAAATAGTAGCACACAGCTACTTCCAAGTGATTTGGTATTCTCCATGGAAATCAACTAGTGGCACATAACCACTACAATTCCATCCAATCTGTTGCCAAATCATAGTACTACACAACTATTTTCCAGTGGTACACAACCACCACCACTATAGTAGTACAACTATTTTCCAGTGATACACAATCACTTCTAGTGGTACACAACCAACATAGAATCACACAACTATTGTCCAGTGATACACAATCACTGCTAGTGGAACACATCCATTGTAGTAGCACACATCTACTATCTAGTGATACACAATCACTATCAGTGGAACACATCCACCGTAGTAGCATGCAGTTATTTTCCAATGATACACAATCACTTCCAATGGAACATATCCATCGTAGTATCACATAGCTACTATCCAGTGACACAAAGTTGCAGCCATAGTCTCAGGACTATGTGTGTGATGTTTCTTCTCTCATCAAGTCTGATAGTGCATTACCCCCTCAGTCACCTCACATGATTGATCTAGGGAAACCTTGGCCAAACGGGTTATCCGATAGGAGGAGAAACAACACGCCTCCCTCTCAATGAGGGTGGACATTCTGCATCACGCCAAGTTTCTCTCTGAAGTACTTGTACTTCACTCTAGAAAGAGGCTTGGTGAGAATGTCCACTATCTACTCATATTTGGATATGTATCAAAGCTCCACATATCCTCTCTGCACCATGTCTCGGATGTAATGGTATTTTATCTCTATATGCTTCACAAAACTTTGATTATCACAATATATCAAGGTTGGCTCCAACTTTAGATCAAATAACCCTGCAAGCAGCTTTTGAAGCCACATTGCTTCACATATTGCAACATTGGCTGCTATATACTCTGCCTCTACTATATTGAGTGTTACTAACGTATGAAACAACATCCTGATGTGCTATTTCGGTTCACTGCACTCCTTGCCCAGTCAAAGTCTGTATAACCCTGCAGCTTCACATCTCCACCCGAGACATATCTCAATCCATATCCAATCATACCATGTAGGTACCTCAACACATGTTTTGATGTTATCCAATGTACATGTCTAGGCTCAACCATGTACTGACTCAAGGTGTTCACTACAAAACTTATGTACGTCTTGGTGTTAACCAAGTACATCAAGGATCTGATGAACTGTCTATACATCATGGGATCCACCAAATCTGAAGATGAATCACTCAAGAGCTTTAGATACGTCACCATAGGTGTGGCCATGGACTTGCATTCCATCATCTTGAATCTCTTCAGGATCTCAACAGTATATTTTCCTTGGCTAAGGAAAATCTCATCTAGTAACACCTCTAATCCCATCAAATCCAATCCTTCATTTCGAACTCTAAAGTGAGTTCCCTCTTGCACCCATATGTGATATTCTCGTCCCCTGTAAAAAATAGGTCATCCACATATAGGATAAATGGTCAACCATCCCCAAGATCATCAAAAAATGTCTAATCAAGCATATCATGCCCCGGGTGCCTGCTTAAGCTCGTACAAAGCTTCCTTCAATCTGTAGACATAAGACTATTTCTCATGTATCTTGTGTTTGCTCTATGTACACTTCTTCTGGATACTGGAGAAAGTATCTCGCCATAATCTTCTCCCTCTTTCTGGGAGAACCTTCTAGCCATAAATCTCACTTTATGCTACCATCTGCAGCATGCTTGATCTTGTAGATCCACTTGGAAGTCACCATTGACTTCCCTTCTGGTATTGGAACCACTTTCCACACATCATCCTTCATGATGGACTGGTACTCTTCCATCATGGAATCCTTCCATACTCATTTCTTAGCAGTTTCCTCAAAACTGGAAGGTCTTGAATCAATGATTTCCTCATCGATACCACGTAGTTGGAAACTTGTGTGGTATCTTTCTCTCTCTGGAACTAAGGTAAAATCCATATTATAGTCCTTATGACTGGTTGCCTCCTCTTTCATTGTAGCAAAGTCTATTGAAACAAGGGAATCCTCCTAGGAGATCTCACATCTCCTAGAAGCCTCTGAAACTACAATCTATCCTCCTCAACTCATGGCACATGTCTGTCAGTCATGGAAGATGTCTCTCTGCCTCATATGAATCTGAAAGTATCTAAGCCATTGACTCTCTCTGAGATTAGGCTCACTCTCATTATGCATGCTTCCTATGAAGCTCGACTCCCTATGAGTCTATATAATATTCGAAGTCATTTGCTCCCTCTACATGTGTTGATTTCCTCTGAAGTTTTATCTCCTATGGATTGTACTAGGAGGTTGCTCCTCCCTACTGGATCCTAAGGGATAACCCCCTCTAAACGTTGGCTCCTTCTGAGATGGAACTTGGTGGGGCCACCTACCTCACCACTGGTGGATCCATCTACTCCTCCTCATGATATGGCTCATCAATTCCATATATATGTATCTCCTTTTAATCCTGAAAAGTATCACGGGACCATGTTGGTCTCTTCCTGGTCACTACAACATTTCTGGGTAGGCCCTTCTAGTTCTACTGACTCTTCCTAATAATCTAAAGAGTGATCAACTAAACTAGAGGTATTTGTACAGTCATCTTCAGATCCTTCTGCTCCTTATAATCGATCTCCATATGAGATACTCTATATCCACAAAAGTACCCTTCTTGCCTAAAGGTTCTAACTTCGTCCTCTTCGTTACATGGATGTGTATGGCCATGTACACAGCTCTATGTCTAGATAGTCTGCTCCATGTCTCAGCTAGAGACCATCTAATCAGTTTCCTCCTGCAACCGTCATTATAGCTCCCTCTCAGAGATATCACTTGTGACCTGCCCGGAACAAGAGACAACAACATCTCCATGGTAACCTCCATGGAATTTACAAGATAACCTTCTTGGGACAAGGTCAGTAACCAATATCATCTCCTATAGGAGATCAATTTCATCTTTCAAACAAGTGAATTATTAATACTAAACCATGAGTATTTACTTAATGGCAGGCATACCAAAAATATTCAAGTGTTATTAAACATTTGATAGCAATAATAATAATGGAACTCTAAAGACTGTTATTCTAGTTACAATAGTTACTTAAGCTACAGCAATATAAAATATCAAACCTAATATGAAAACCTAGAGTTTAGTTGTTGTTGTCCCACTTGAGTTGTCTTCTATAGTTTCTCCTACTCCTCGGTCATGTTCTTGGAAGCACCATTGGCTAAAATACATACTCTTCATCCTTTGACTTCTGCTCTTCAGTATCTTATGCATGTGCATGGTGATTCTTCTTTCCCTTTTCATGTCTAAGAGGACATTGTGCATCATAATGTCCCATCTCCTTGCAGTTGTAGCATATGATCTTTGACACATCCTTCTTATAGCATGGTCTCTTAGATTTCTCCGGACTACCTTCTTCCCTTTCTTTATTTTTCTTTACTTGATTGGAAAGGCTTTATTTTCATCATCATTTCTATTATGTGACTTGGATATCAATATGGATTCCTCTTGGGTACAGTCTGCCCATAACTTGTTAAACTTGGGTAATTTGCTTCTAGCGCAAATCCCTTGAATGAATGGATCCCAAGAGGAAGGAAATCCGTTGAGTGTAGTAGTCACAAGTTCAGCACCATCTACCGAATCTCCAATGGTTGTTAATTGGTCTTTTATCTCTGAGATCCTCATGAAATAGTTGGCGAGTCTTTCTAACTTGTTCGTTGTCACATTTCTGAGTTGATGCCTTAGAGTAATCTTTCGGTTGGTATTCTTACTTTCATCAAGTATGGTTAGGGAATCAAAAATTTCCTTCGGTGTCTTCAATTCTTATACAATTGGTATGAGATGGTCTTTTATTGAGTCTGTCAAGATCCTCTTGTCCTTGATCTCATTCTTCCTGAACTTTGCTTTGGCGTGTTCTTCTTCTAGTTCTGGAAGCACCTTCTTGACATGATTCAATAACTCATTCTCCTCTAGAATGAGAAGTACTTTATGCTTATAGGATCTGAAGTTATATTCTCCATCCAATCTATCTTCAACTCTTATATTGGTAGACATTTTTTCCTGTAGAAACCCTAGATCTGAGAAATTTCAATTTTTTTATCTTTCACAGAACTGCAACCAGAGTGTTGCAGGGGGTGTGCTAGAGTAAGGAGAGTTGATCTATGGTGAAAATAGTCCCAACTCCTTGTAACTAGTGCTCAACGAGCTTGACAAAGTATTTCAGTGCAGCGGCAAGGCACTGTTGCAAACAATCTTCCTTCCAGTGGTCAAACTATTATGAAGGTAACCAGGTCTAATACCATGTTAGAGTTTCTTTATTTATAGAGAAATAGAGTTACTGGTGTTCTTTTACTTCTTTAACATTAACATATATATCATGTACTGAGCAATATGAACATCATAAACAAGAGACAAAAGAACACAAGATATTTATCCTGGGAAAACCCAAAACGGGGAAAAAATCAGCCAACCTTTTTTAGATAGATTTCATCCACAATAGTCCAACCATGCACCCTCTCTCAAGAGAAACAGACAAGAAAGAAACCCTGGCACTAGGCTAGCGCACAAGCTAGTGCTCCCAGTTGTATCAGCAGCACCATATAACTAGAGCGCACATCCTCATAGAGATAGCGCACAAGAGAAATCCACCACCAAGAACCCCAGATATTGTTGAACTGTGTCTTCTTCTCCTCCTCCTTAGACTTGTGCATTCTTCTTCATGAGAGAGTGTGTGTGTGAGTGTGTCCAAAAGAGCTAGACGTACCCCTTATTCATAGTCTTCAAGTCACCTAGCTAGGTCGACTTCTTCTCTAGGGATCTTATTTTCACTTTATTCTTTTCCTTATGGGTCGACTTCTCTTCTCAGGTATTTATTTGTTTTTCAATGGTCTTCCTAGACTTCTGAAATATTCTTCTCTTCTAAGAAAGGTTGTCTAGAGGAAAGTTCCTCCCGCAACTACCAAAACATCAACATGTTTAAGGGAAACCATATAGATTAGATTCTCCTTATTAGTAATCATTGTGAGGATGTGGATTGCTAGAGATTTTATGGAGACCCATCTATGATACTAGTAGTGAAATTTCTAAAGGTTATATTGCATATTTTGGAGCTTTTGGATAGTGTTATGATGTGCACGAGTTGGTTGAAAATGAGGTGGTAAAATTTAAAAAATTTCATTATTGTTTTCCCATACATACTTCAGATTTATTTCAGCGCTTGCACCATGTTTTTTATGGTGATGACGCTTAAAAAATTAAAAAAATAAAACATTCATTTTATGTCATACAAAGTTCAGAATTTTTTTAGGATTTGGATGATGGAGTGCTAGAAATTTTGATCCCTCTATTTATTCAACTTCATTTGAATTTACTTGTGATTTTTCAGCTAGAAAGTGTATTTTTGGTGCAGGAAATTGTTTGGGGTAACGAGATATTGAGTGCAGATTTTATGATAGACATTTCAAGCCATCAAATAGTGAGCATAAATTTATTTCCAATCTGAAATTACATTTTCTACCCCATCCTTATGCTTGGTTGATGACATTTCATTGTTGGAGCAACCAACATCATCAATGTTTGAGGGTGTGATTGATATTTATCATGCAATTTTGTCTTTTAAGAGGCCCATATTTAATTATTTTCAAGTTGATGATATGCTTCCATGTACCTTTTTTAGACCTTATTTCAACCCTCTTCAACAATGGATTGAGTAAGCATGTGTTAGAACATGTTGGATTGAATTAACATGTGTTAGAACATGTTACTCTTGTTCAGATTTTTGTATTGGCTTCCATATTTGCAATGTAATTGCATTTTGTCTCCCTGGTGTACAAGATATTACAGCATGTGTTCATGTAACTTTTTATATAACCTTGTTTTGGAACATTATCAAACACAAAGAAATGATCCATTGTCTTGAGGATATGCTTGGATGGTTGCATTGGCTATATTTGATTTCGTTTAATCTCTTGTTTCATCATATGTTAAAGTAGCAAATGAGCATTAGTTTACTTTCATGTATATTTTGGACATTATTAAAACCGAATTTTGAACTCTTAGTCATATACACACCAAAAGAAAAACAAATGTGGCGTTTGTGGATGTTGATTTGTATCCATCCAGCCACATTGTATATTCTTCTTTCTTATTAATGCATTTGTCCAGAGATTTGTGAGGTTCTCATGCACTCCTTCATGCACTCCTTAGAAGAGTGCATATCCCCAAATTGAAGTCTATTGTTACACCTCATATTGTATGAAGTTCCACGTAATTTTTATCACATTGATGGAGATTTGTTACCATTAGACAAATTTTGAAATCAAATATGGACCTCTAAAAATTATATTAAAAATTATGAATAAATCATTTTATGGAAAAGGTATATGTGATAAGTCACATTCTACACTACATTTTATATACAATTTAGGTAACCATGGTCGAATTACATTTAAAAATTAATAAATAAAAACTCTATTAATATGACTAGAAATAAATTTGAAATACTAAAAAAAATTCTTGTACTTTCATCACTTTAAATTCTCAAATCACGTGGCTTATTAATTATATAACATATATTATTATTTAAATCATTCCATTTATAATTTGTGTACCATGTAGGATTTGATATATTACAAACTTTATTGAAATAGTTTGAAATATATGTTACACTTTAAAGCAATAGTCTAAAAGTTTTTTTTGAAAGTTTTTCGGTGATTTTTTCTGTTTGAGTTTGCCCAAAATCCGGTGAGGAATGGTTGAATCTGCAGATTTGAGTGGCTAAGTTTGTATAATCCAAGTGCCTCAAGGGTTTTTCAGTAGGCTGAATCCATTTATACATTCAGAAATGCAATTTAAACAACAGAAAATAGCGATTTTGTCCAGATTTACATCGTCAGATTCTAGCCAAAAAACCCAAAAAGTAAAACATTTAACCAACACCCACTTTAAATTATCAAATCACTTGGCTTATTAATTATATAACATATATTATTATTTAAATCATTCCATTTATAATTTTATTTTTGTACCATGTAGGATTTGATATATTACAAACTTTATTGAAACAGTTTGATTCTCAAATCACGTGGCTTATTAATTATATAACATATATTGCTATTTAAATCATTCCATTTATAATTTTTGTACCATGTATGATTTGGTATATTACAAACTTTATTGAAATAGTTTGATTCTCAAATACGTGGCTTATTAGTCCCTGTCGTAGGCATAGAGGGACTATAGCGATCGATAAATCGTTGAACTAGCATTAGCTTGTGTGTTGACCAGAAATATTTCCCTATTGTCTATTGTTGGAACAAGGGAAGTGAAAATATTGATATTTATATAATAAAAAGTATCATATTTTTCAAGATCTAATTGGACAACGGATTGGAGATCTTATTGTCGCCTTCGCTACTCCCAATGTAAAAAATGTTTGCATTTCCAAAGTATTTGGTAGTATATGGTCTTTTTGAATCATAAATTTTGTTATGCATTTGTGGAACGTGGATTAATGCTAGCATTAGTTCGACTGTTTCCCTTAGCATTTTCTGTTGGGTGGAATACATTATCCATGATATTGCTATGTCTGATTTTTTCTTTATTGTCGCATGCTTCGAGAGAACAGTCCTACCATGCTGCATCTTTTCTTAAATGCTTACATAGGCCTACACCATTCGATGGTCCTTACTGTCTTAACTGTTTACCTAAGAGCTCTTCCAGTCTTAAATGTTTATTGTATAGATGCCTTACAATACAGTTTTGTTCATGCCCAGCATCCCTGCTCGTGTGCTCCATCCTTGTTTGTTGTTTCGTTCCATGATTCTGGTTCTTGTTTGATTCAACTTTGCAAAGTTGAGGTCATGCACTTGCAGTTCGAGCTCTTCGTGGTTGTTCACTGGTTTGTTGTTCTTCAACTTTGCAAGTTGTTGGACCTGTTGTTGCGGTTTGCATTTTTTTTGGCATTGAGGTCTTCTCATCCTTTGTTAACGGGTTAGTTTCCTTGTTCTTGCTGATTTTCAATATTCTGTTCCAGACCATTTTTGTCTGTACTCTTAGTTTATGTTCCTAGAAACAATGCATCTTCATATGGCAGATGTCGTGTCCATAGTTTTTTTTCTAAAAATTGCAATGCAGAGGGACTTACGAAAAGTAGTTGGGAGCTATAAAAAGAGTGAACCATCGAGTGGGGTGTAGATGCAGTGTATGCTTCTACTCTGTGGGTCGGAAAACTATGTCTACCTGTTTTCTTTCTGCTGAGTTAAGTTATGGTTTTATTTTTTTGCGGTCTTTCTTTTGTTTGGTTCAGTTTCCAGTGTCGGTTTGTTTTCTTCTCATCTGCTATGGGAACTAGGGGGGATTTAAGTTGAGAAGAAGAAGGTTTAAAGATACATACGGGTATTGGTGCGCTATTTTTCTTTTCTTTTTTATTTTTCTAGTTTTTATTTTTTGCCTGTGCTTTTCTCTGTTCTGATAGAAACTGAAAGTATCTAGCAAACAGCTTCAAAATGAATGTTGAAAAGATGAAAGAGGTATTAGATGTTGAGTCGTATGAAAAAGATACACAGTCCATTGTGTTGAAAAGTCAACAAGAAACATGTGTCTAATTTACTTTTCCCTTAAATAAATTGGACAATAAATATTAATCTATTATCTCATAATTACTTGAAATAATTAACTGAAATGGAAAATTAGTTAACTATGGGAAATTCAAGTTCAAAGGTTGGTTGGTAAGACATGGAGATGACTTGAAGTTGTCACAGAGTTATAAGTGTAGTTATGAGATTTGTGGAGTAGTTTAACTCAATTAAGTGAGTTAAGCCCAGTTGTACTAGTTGTAACTAAACCTGCACTAGTGAGAGTTTAGTAAATTAATTATTAATTAATTCACAATTAGTGAACTCACATGCAACTGAAGATTCACCACGGCTAACTACATGCATGTCAGATCCAGTGGAGACCTACTTGAGATAACAGGTGAAAGGGACAGTTTGGCGATCAGTTGTGATTTGAGTGAAGTGAACTCATGCAATCACATATGCAGTGGATATGCTCATGAGCATGTGCAAACTAGGCAATTCGAATTCATTGTGAGAATTCTAATTGCAAGGGATTGTGCAGAGGAGGCAGGCTATCTGGAGACAGAATTGGCACAGGTATTTGCTGAGTTTTGTATGACAGTGTGAGACAATTGTATTGTACTGAGAGCTCTTGGATTAGAGTTTTGTATGAGATTGTTTCATGATCCATGATATACATAATATATGACAGTGGGGTTTTTAGCTTTATGCTTTCCCGAAAAAACTTTTGTGTTATGTGTTCTTGATATTTCACTTTGTGATTATGGTTTAATTTCCGCAAGAATATTAGTAGAAGCGATTATGTATTTAACAGTGGCATATAATTGTTAAATCAGGAGAATCACAAGAAATGCATTAATTGTATTGAAATTTCTACATGGTATCAGAGCCACGGAGCCACGAAAGTGAGGTGCGAAAATAATAGTATTTTCGAAGGTCCCGTCTCTGGCAGGGTGCAACAGCATAGTACTAAAAACTTCACACATTTCTGAGAGCATAAATTCTCGCACCCTACTCAAAGGAGAGGTGTGAACTTCCTTAGGATTCTTGAAGGCTGCTTAAAGGAGAGGTGTGAACCTCCCTCACCCCACAGTGAATTACAGTGCAAACTCTCTCACAAGGTTCGCAAGCTATACACAGGTGAGGTGCGAACTTCCCTCGGGCTAGTAATTGGTCAGGTGTGAACCTCCCATGGCAAGAAGGATTGCAGTAGTTGAGTTTGTGGTTGGATAAAATTCGAATTTGTAGAAGGAATTTCTTGGTGCTATAGTTGATTCAAGATCGAAATGGCTTTCAATGGCTTGAGGTTGGAGTATGCACTCGAGGGCAGCTCAAACTACATTGCTTGGAAGGACGGGATGGAGGTAGTACTCGAAGACAATGGCTTGAAGGAATACATTGACAAAGATGTTCCTAAGCCAGATGTGACAGACAATGCAAATCTTGATGCATGGCAAAAGAAAGCGGCAAAGGCGAGGAGGATTCTGTTGGAGGGAGTGCAAGACCACATTGTCTCAAGTCTCCATGGGAAATCCACACCACATGCAATGTGGAAGGTTTTGATGGATCTGTTAAACAACAGCGACCATAGGAAATTGGCGCTCAAAGATAAACTCAGGAAGATCAAGATGGAAAATGGCGACTCCATTCCAAAATATCTCATGAAGTTTGTCGAATGTCGGGATGAGCTTGGAAGTGTGGGAATAACATTCGTTGTTGATGATTTGGTGAGCTTGGCTCTCCTAGGACTTCCCAAGAGTTGGCACAGTTATCAAGAATCTGTCAATGGAAGGGAAAAATTGCCATATTGGGAACGACTATGGTCGGATCTAGTGCAGGAGGAGTTCAGGTGGAACACCAGAGATGGATCTTCATCAAAACGTGATGATGAAGAGGATTGTTCTTTGACTGCCAAGGCAAGGGAAGGGAAAGGGAATAAATTCCATTCAAAATCTGAGTCTAAAGTTAAGAAGATGGATTTATCCAAAGTGAAGTGTTTTCACTATCATGAACATGGGCATCTCGCTACTAACTGTCCGCAGAAGAGGAAGAACAAGATGGTTGTTGGAGATGCAACTGGTGAGGCTCTTGTCTCGCAATTTGAACTTGACTTCTCTTTGATCACATGCAAGGCTTCAAGTGCATCAGGATCGGTGTGGTATTTGAATAGTGGTGTTTCCTACCACATGATGGGAGATAAAGAGTCTTTCAGTGACTTGGAGGAGAAAGATATAAGAATGCGTATAGAGATGGGTGACGATGGACGATACAGTG